>MRSU01004616.1:0-13091 GCA_008369845.1 Trichomonas gallinae | reverse complement strand
GGATTCGAACCCACGCGGATAAATCCACGGGATTAGCAATCCCGCGCCTTAACCACTCGGCCAAGCCGTCTTCACGCAAAAATTGATGAAACTGTCTCTATGATAACACTTTCGCACTTTTATTGAATGTTTTGCTTCAAATGAATTGGTTTATTGACTCTAAAAAGGCTTCGATAAATAATGAAGTAGAACCAAGATTAGTACATTCAAATCAGAAAGAATCACGTCAATAATATTTGCTCTCATTGTTGTATGATTTCAATCTAAAATATCCACATCTAATCTTGTATTATTGATGCTCGATTTTTGACAATTTACATGTCAGATTTAAGTTGGGTGGACAACTTTATCCATGTCTGAAAGAAAAACATATGTTTATGCAATCATTGTTACAACTTTCGAAGTGATGCTAAAAGGAGACATGTAACCATAATCTTGATAGTTGATATAGATTCCTATTTTATAAATAATCATTTTATTTTCGATTTAAAGCAATATTTGGATTTAGTTTACATTTCAACACATGTATATCTCATTATTTTGACCAGCCAAATTGTAATTTACAAAATGATAAAAATCGTGTTATTGTACTATACATTTCCAAATATCAAATATTAATTCATCAACAATTTTATCTATCAAAATTTTGAGTGTAATTTTTTAGATTTTTGTTACTACACTTATAAAATATCTTATATACATGTGTACAATCTATAAACGCAAAAGAGACTTAATAGCTCAAGATAATTATTTTTTTGTATTTGTTTCAAATGGTGATTTGAGTGATGCATAGACCTATATAATGTGTAATGATATTATTGCATGAATTTCAGATCATATTATTAAACAGCAATGAACAAATATAAAATCAATTCCTGTATGAGAAATCGGTATCAAATTACTATACATTATCACCAATCAAAAATGTTAGGTTGCTCACTATAAATTATCATGGGTCAACTTTATATTTTCAAATTTTAAAATCATGCTGGTCTTTGTCAATATATGCATATTAAAACCATATTAAGAATTGAAGTTTATTTTTTCTTTACATTTTCAGAAAAAATAAACAAAGTTCTCAAAATTCTGAATAAACATCACAAAAAATTACAAGTCTTCAGAAAAAATAATAATAAAATAAAGAGAGTTTATCAAACTTTTGATATTTTAATCGCTTTCTTGTATGCATTCTAATGTCTTTTTATCTCTTTTTTTCTTCACAAAAAATTATGAAAATTATTTAAATAAAATCTGCTGCAAATAGATAATACATCAAACATCGAATAAATTAAATTCATAGGGAAAGTTTGTGAAAATCACAAATAATTCAATAAGATAGTAAATCGTTTTGTTAGTATATCATGTTTTTCTGTCTATAGATCATAATTATAGATTTTTAGCAAATTGATAACCATTCAAATGAGAAAAAATCATTTTTTATGAAGTACCAATCAGAATATGAGTTATTTAATGAAAGGAAGATCACTATAGAGAAGGAGATTGCCAAAGGTGGATTCGGTGATGTATATCTTGTTAATTCGGCAAAGTATAATACTAAATTTGCAATGAAAAAAGTCCCAGCTAGGAGATTTTGCCAATCAGAGATTGATTGCATGAAGTCCATAGACCATGTAAACATGATCAACCTATATAGCTATTACTATGTTGGTGATTATGTTTATTTATTCATGGAATTCTGCCCACAAGACTTGCAACATCTTTTGAAGAATAATGAAGGATTAAGTGAAGACCAGATGCTTAAATATATTCATGACATCCTTGTATCTATCAATGCTTGCCATGAAAAAAATATTGCTCACAATGATATCAAGCCATCAAACTTTTTGATCGATAACTACGGAAGAATCAAAGTTTGCGACTTTGGATTATCACAATTATGCGAAGATCATGAACTTTCATCTAATTGCAAAGGAACAACACTTTTCATGGCTCCAGAAGTCCTTAAAAAGGAGCAGCACAACCCATTAAAGGCCGATATATGGTCACTTGGTGTCACATTCTATTATATGGCAACAGGTAATTTTCCATTCATCGCATCTTGCGGAGATCTTCTTTTGAAGGTTATCAACAATGCCAATTTTCCAATATTGATGGTAAGAAACAAATACTTAAGGCAGATCATAGCAAAATGCCTTAGCGTTAATCCAGATGAACGTCCAACAATCTCGGAAATCCTCGAAATGCCATATTTCAGTAACTACAATGCTTTGTTTGGAATCAGAAAGAAGAATATGTCTGCAATTTTAAACACACATGGCATTGTTAAGCCAAAATTATTAGGTGACGGAATTTCGCCATCAAGATCTGTTATACCATCATCTAAGTATGGGATTAGAACTATCAGGAGATAAGTATATTATTTTTTTGTATGTATATTTTAAAATACCATGTTTTTTAGTATTATACGAATTGATTTTTTTATAAGAATCTTTAATTATGGAGTACATCCATATGGCTTAACCTTTACAATAAAATTCAAATGGAATACAACAAATATAGAAAACTTCGATAATCTTGTGAAATACACATTGTTCTCTCGAATTAGAACATTCCAATATCACTGACTACAACTCAGATACGAAAATAATTTTACCATTTGCATATAATATTTCATTAACTATCATCCATGATTTCAATCAAAAAAATAATTGATTTTGATTTATTCTCATTATATAATATTCCCTATAAACTATATGTCTATATTCCAAATTTTCAGACTCCATTTAGCATGTTTTGGTGATCCCGGTAAAAAAATGATTTTTAATAATTATTCATTCTTCATTTTTAAGACATTCTAGATTCATATATCCATATTCCAAAATATTAGATTCTATTTTATAAGTTTCATCGAAAGAAATAATATTTGATACATTTCGATTTGTTCTTTGGAATTAAAACATTCTAATCTTACATATCCATATTCCAAAATATTAGGCTCTATTGTACAAATTTCATTCAAAAAAATGATAAAAATTTAATTTCGACTCACTCTATAGATATAATATACTCTAGTCCAATATATACATATACCAAAATCTCAGGCTCAATATTACAACTTCCATCAAATGCAATATTTAATTTTGATTCATTTTATAGATTTAATATACTCTAATCCAATATATCTAATATCTAAAGTCTCAAGCTCTATATCCCAATAATAAAAAACAAAAAGTGAGAAGGCGCCAATTTTACAAAAAAACCGTAAAACTTATAACTAAAAAAAAATGAATCCAAATTTTGTAACAGAATTTGCACGGAAGCCTTTTTTGCAGCCGGATCCTGGAAATTCTCAGCCCTTTATTCCATCCTACACGTATGGAGACTCCACAAAGTCAATTTTGTGCGATGATTTACCTCTCGATCAAAAATTCAAAAACCTCGAGAAAAATACGCCAGAAATGATCAGGCTTCAAGATCAAAATCTTGATCCCGGACCACAAGCTTATATACATAAAGGCAGTGTCCCTCTTTGGGTTAATTATTTATCTCAAACAAAGATTCATCTTTATTCTTTATGCCCAATCCCAAAGATAGAACTGGAAGACATGAAATATGTCCTTGACAATATATTTGACCAGAGCGTGGCACCTTCTCGAGCTGCTTGGGCTCTGCATATGATTATTCGAAAATTAAACAAACCAGTGGATTTAACAGCAATGCTCTTAGACCGTTTGTCTCCGGCGAATCCAAATGAACGCCCAGATGAGAAATACTTCGCTCAAGTATGCTTCAATTGTTATAAAGAAGAAAATATCTTGAATCCTTTGGAATTCTTGACAGGAGCGATAAGCAAGATGCAGCCTGAGTCCCTCAAAATCTTCAAAAATGAAATCATTAGGACTCACGTACTAACAGTTGCGGCTCTAGGATCAAGTATTAACTATCTCTCTGAAATCGACGAGAAACTTCTTCTCCAAAAGTCTCACCTCATTCAACTATCTCTGTTTTATCATCTATCGCAAAATCCTACGATTACGATTTTATCTCAAAATTTCACGTCAAAGAAATACGCATTCGGACCAAACATCGATGAATTGATGATGAGGAGCGACCTCCTCAAAAAGCGCGCACGCTCTGTCTACCAAATAGTTACACCAACCCTTTTATCTTTATCAACGCAATTAACGAATATTATTGTCGCCGCTTATCCATGCTTCGATGAGGCAAAGACGAGCGTCGCCATCGAACGTGCAGCGCTTTACGCGTCCAGCGAAGCCTGCCAAAAGGTAGTTATTGATTTATTCAAAATTTTGTTCTTGTTTGAAGGCGAAAACGCTGAATTATCAAGCATCATTGTTTGGACACTCACGAAAATCAACGTAACAAGTGTAGATATCGGACAATTAGTTGATTTCTTTTATTCTAACGTTGAAGCAATTTCTAAGCTGAGACATTTATTCGCAGAACTCCAGGCTTTCGGACTTGTTGACTACAATAACGTTATCGATTATATTTTAAGTCGCGGATTTATTATTACTCAGCCAGCCAGCTCAAGGATCATATTATCCAGCTTACCATTCTACACGGCCCCTCAATCCACTCTCAAACGCTTCAAATCTTGCATGCTTAAGCTTAATGTGAAAGGTTACGATCAAATCCTTCAAGAAATCTCCGTTAGACCGCTCGAACTTTCTATTCTCGCGAATATTGATAAATTCAGGACACTTCCTTATCCAATTATCTACAGAGTTGCTGTTGTTGCAATTAAAGAGACAACACACGTTTGCGAGATGATTGACGTCATCTTCCAGCTCAATCTCGACACATTATTCCCTCTTTTGGTCGACAGAATCATTGCAACCAAAGATCTCAAGATCACGATCAATACTCACATTATGCCATCAGTTTTGCATGCATTGCCGTTCTTAGTGTCCCACAAACAGTTCAGCCAGTTCATAGACTTAATCATCCAAAATTCGTCAGATCCAGTTATTCTTGATATGGCGAAGTATATCCTTGAGATGTACAAAGATCTCCCTCGCCGCAACGAATTTAACGAAATCCAAAAGAATACTAAGGGAATTTCGATTGATTCAGTGAAGATTCGCGAATTATTCAGGAGATTCTCATATCTTTGCTCTCTACACATATTCGATGCATTCCACAATATCGAGACAACACATGATTTCGAAGTCATCTTCAGAACATTCCTTTCTCAGCTTTTGCATTTCCATTCGCTTAAATCTTCAACAATGATCAAGTTCTTCCTCGAATTCGCACAGAGCGGATGTGTATCTCTTCCGCCAAACTTCTTCATCAAAAATTTGCTGGCTGTTCTCTTAACATTCCCAGAAGAAGATTTTGATGACAGGCTAAATTCGCTTTTGCAGGATTTCTTCACTTTTATCTTCGAGAAGGGCCTCTTCCAGCCTTCGAATTTCCTCGCGGACAGCAAAAAGAGGCGCGGAGGAAATACTCCATCTTCTCCATCATCGAAAATTGCCAACATCTTCCTCACAATCTGCAAGGCACGCCCAGACCTGTTCACGCCACTCAACTGCTTCAGCTCAAACTCGATCAAAGGCTTCGCGAACGAGCCGAAACAACTTGCAGAGCTCGTAAATGTGCTTAAAGAACGTCCACTTCCTCAGCTGACAGACGAAGTATTGAAGTCTTTCGACGACCTCACTTTGAGTGGAACATATTTCGCGCTATTGCCTGAAGAAGCTCGCGATCCTAATTTCGACAAAGCCTTCGATTTCTTCAGAGAAAACGCGACGGAGTCAAACTGCAGATTGCTCGCCTACTGGCTCAAATACCACCTCTACTTCTCGTCGACACCACAACCAGGCATGCCGCCTAGCGATTTCCCTGTCACTCTCATCTCCCCAGACAAGCAGGCGATCGCGAAATTCCCAACAGTCGTCGCAGTCGCATTCTACAACTTGTTCACATCTCTTTCTCCTTATAACGAACCTGACGAAAAGCGCCGCGACGTGTTCCTTAATGCATGGACATTGATCTGCCAGACAGACACTTCTAGATATAAGACAGCTTTGATTGCAACAGCAGCTCTTTCTCATACAACGAACGCGATCAAGACTACTAATGTTACCTACACAACATACCTCGTTGACTACCTTCATCCGGCACTATTACTTGGCGCGCCAATACAGATTGACTCTCTCTTAGATACATTACTGAGTGTCCAAGTTCCTCCTGACCAGCAAGGCGCCTTCTTCTACACAGCTGCTTCTGTCTTCGTCTCCTATGTGCCGAGACAGCAGTACCCGATCACCGCGAGAATCGAGAACACAGCTTGCAGACTTATGGAGTGGATCGATCAAGTTCAGAGGACAAGGAATGTCAAAGGACTCGATTTCCTCATGGACGCACTCAACTTCATGACGTGCTGCACATCGAACCTTTCGTCCATGGACCAGCAAAGGTATCATGACAAACTCAAAGAGGTTTACACTAAATTGCCTGATGACGTCAAGGATGCGATTATTCTCAACATCCCGCCGCAGTCGTTCGAGTCTGAGAAAGACCCACTGCACATGAATGTCACGATACCAAACGAGACGCCGCAGATGATGCAGCCAGTCCAACAGCAACAAATGATGCCGCCGCCTCAACAACAGATGCCGCAGCAGGGATTCAACATGGAGTTCGATTATGGACACCAGCAGACTTCTACGACAAATCAACAGCAGGGCCACGACTCGAGCAACTTGTTCCAGTCGAATTACGCTTATTTCTCTGGAGATTTGGACGAATTCAGTTTCGATATTTAATTTGTATTTTGTATTTTGTTATATATATATAGTTTTATTTATATTTATTTGTTATGAATAACTCTTTTATCTTAAAGTTATATCCTTTATGTTAAATTTTATTTTTGTATTTCTGAAAATTTACTAAAATCAAATAAAACAATAATAATTAAAAATATCCATCTGGTGTTTGTAATAATTTCAACATTGATTTGATGTATATCGTTAAAATATTTTATCCAATTGAAAATTATTATTTAACTCTAATTTTTCATTAATTTACATTTACATGGAAGTTCAAAACCATGATCTCTAGTTATTTCTTAAAGAACTCAAATATAAAATTCAATTTATAAAATGAATTTGAAATTGTAATTGCTTCCTTAGTAAAAATTGTTTGGTAATAAACATGTTTATATATTATAAAGTTAAATTTACATGAAATCGTCTTCGTCCATAATACCATCAGCTTGTGTCATTCCTTCGAGCATGTCCATCTTGGCCTGCTTCTTGTCGCGAATAGCCTTCTCTTCGGCTTCCTTCTGAGCCTTTACTTCAGCCTTCTTTTGATTTCTGCGATTGACGATCAAATCATCTAGATCCTTGTTCATTTCACTAAGTGCGCACTCACCTTTGATCTTTGCAAGCATGTTGATGATCATGTTGTTCTTTTTGACGCCTTTTACGAATTTGCATGCGGATTGGTCCTTGAAAGTAACCTGGCCTGGGTTATTGCAATGTGCCTTTGAAAGGTTGATGGCTTCGCAGTAAACAACATCGATTGCTGGCTCCTTGCATCCTTTGATTGATCCATCCTTGCAGATTTGGCAGCAGATATCGATCAAATTCTTCGGTATCTCTGTGTCTCCAGGATGCATCTTGATGTAAGCGTGCGGGCTTGAGAATTTATCAGCGTGGAACCAAATCAACTTCTCGTCGAGATTTTCCATGTACTTGGCCGAGTACTTGATCAAGTCTTCATTCTCGAACTGGTCAACACCGACGAAAATTGTGTAGTCTTTGATGACATACAAAATGACCATTTTCTGTGACTGAAAAGTGACATAACTAAAAATGTGACAAAATAAAAGTGACATAATAATAAGTTGAGAAAAAATTATAATGTTATTATGGTTCTTTTGAGATTCACCTACTCTAAAATCCAGCGGATTTGGCCTGTTGGAATGGAATTCGAGCGCTAATATATTGATATTAAATTGTTGATCGAGCTTATATGCTTTTCTTTCCTGTTTCTTCGCTCCTCATTTTTCTATCGATAGCATGTTTAACTATATGATCCAATTCATTTGCTATATGAATATCGACGATTTCAGACTGAAATAATCAATATGAGCGACCAGAATTGTTAAATTGAGGCTTTTCCTTTCAAATTTCATTATATACTTACAATATTCACTAAATTATTAATATTTTATAAATACCTTATAAATATTCTTAGTATAATACCTTCTTTGGACATACTAAACAATATGTTGAGGTTTGAAATATGTATAAAATTCAAGTTTTATGAGATAAAAACATATTTTTTTGAAAAAAATATAATATATAAAAAAACAAGTCTAATTTAGATAAAATAAAATGTTTAAATTTCAACTCTCTTTTATCATTCTAAAATATATAAAAAACCGGCTTAGATGGCCTTAGCGATGACAGCTGGATCGACGGTCCATGAGCACTTCGGGCACTTGACAACAACAGCGATGTGGGAGTATGTACCCTGGGAGTGGCGGACAACCATGGAGTTGACAGCGCCGAACTGTGAGACAGCATCGCAGCCCATGATTTCAGCAGCCTTGAGGTAAGCTGGTGTAGCGATGTTGAGGGATGGAAGGTTGAATGTGATGACACTCTTGAGTCCAGCGATATCCTTGTAGATGCCGGAAAGGTCTGGGAATCTGACACCGAAGTTGTTCTTGCCCATGAGTGGGGAGATGCCGACGATGTTCATGTGGTCCTTGACAGCGACGACTTCGCCTTCCTTGAGCTTATCATTTGTGGAGACGATGACGCCGAGGCCGACAACGTGGATCTTCTTCTCAGCGCAGGCGCGGAGGAGTTCGCGTGTAGCCTTAGCGACGAAGATTTCCTTGTCGCCGAGTTTAGCGAGTCTGAGCTTGTTGCCCTCAACTTCGACTTCGCCGTGGAAATCGAGCTTGAGGCTATCAATGCACATTGGGCACTCGACAACGAGAGCAGCAGCAACGGCTGGGAGCTTGTCAGCGATCTTCTTGACGAGTTCTGGGCACTCCTGCTTGTTGACTGGGTGGGCTGGAACGTCGTCCCACTTGAGGCCCTTCTTGTCGCCAGCCTTGAATGAAGCCTTGAGCTCACCACCGCATTCGACGGAAGCTAGTTCGTCCTCGACGGCCTTGGCAACCTTTGGAGAAGCCTCTGTTGTAGCCTTGATGATCTGCTCGATTGTTGTGCCAGCTGGGAGCTTAGCATCGAATGCACCATCGACGACACCAGCAACCTTCATCTTGAGGGAGTTGGCGATCTCGAGACCGACTGTGAGGCCGAGTGTAGCGTGTGTAGCGCCGATGACTGTCATGCCCTTGCCTTCTGTTGGTGTCCAGAACTCTGGGCCGTGGTATGAGGCGAGGATAGCCTTGCCTGTCATCTCTGTGTGTGGGCAGGCCTGTGGGACAACGATTGGGCGTTCCCAAAGCTGAAGAAGGTCCTTGACTGTCTGGACGCCGAGTTCCTGGAAGGCACCAGCAGCGAATGTCTGGATGTACTTCTTAGCGCCGAGCTTCTCGAAGAGCTTAACGAGGTAGTATGTGGCGTAGTGGTCGAAGCCGCAGTAGTCGAAGACACCGTCAACAACAGCGACACGCTTGCCAGCGAGTGTACCGATCTTCATGACAGCGCGTGTGTGCTGGAGGACTGGGAACTCTGGGAGATCGCAGAGGGAGACTGTGAGCTTAACATCAACTGGGAGGGAGTGTGTGCCAGCGCAGACGACGGCGGCATCAATCTTTGTCTCGCCGAATTCAGCAGCAGCGGCAGCAATGACCTCGTCGGAGGCGAAGGCAGCTGGTTCTGCACGTGTGATGTTGCGCTTGTCACCTTTCATTGTTGGGATTGGGAATTCCTTAAGTGTAACACGCTTGATTGTTGTGGAAACGAGGTTCTTCATGCCAGCCTCGCCTGCCTTGGCAGCCTTGGCGACATCTTCGTGTGTAAGGACTTCACCGCCGACACCAGCAGCCTTATTTGTAACGAAGGACATGGCAAGGATTGGAACGCCGATTTCCTTAGCTGCGATGACTTCAGCAACTGTGGACATACCGAAGTTTGTGCAGCCGAGCTTCCACTGGCCTTCGACTTCAGCATGGGATTCGTATGTTGGGCCCATGTTGTATGTGTAGTTGCAGCCGCGGGATGAAAGCTTGTTTTCAGCGGCGACCTCCTTGGCAACTCTCTGTGCCTCAGCATCGTACATATCATTCTGGATCATGTGGTAGAAGTCCTTGATCTCGAGTGGTTCTTCTGTGTAACCTCTGTGTGTGAAGTTGAGGTGGTCAAGCATTGGAGCAAGGTCGCCAACGTTGAGCTGTGGATCTCTTGTGCCAGCAGCGTTTGTAAGGATGACGAGGCGGCAGCCGATCATGCCGAGAAGGCGGATAGCGAACTGGATCTCGTGTGGGTGGAGGCCTTCGTACTGATGTGAACGGCCTGATAAGCAGAGAACCTTTCTCTCGCCGATCATACCGTAGATAAGGCAGCCGAAGTGTCCTGGGACTGTTGTATCGAGCATTCCTGGGATCTCCTTATAAGGGATCTTGATTGGATTTGCGAGTTCATCACCATAAGAACCAAGACCGGAGCCAAGGACGACACCGACATCTGGGCGTTCCTTGATGATGTTCTGGACGTACTTTGTTGCGTTCTCTAAGCGCTCTGAGTATGTTGATGCTAACATCACTTTTAAAAAATGAATATCGTCAAAAACGATGATCTTCGACGATTACGATTTGAATAGGGGACGATTATTTCTATCAAACTATGTATTTTTCATAAGATATATTGAACCTGTGAAATCATCATATTCAATATTTACACTCACAATAACCTATTTTGCTCTATTATTCAGTCAGGAAGCGACTATAAACTTCTCACATTAACATCAAATGTCACTTTTTCCTCATCCCTTTCACTCTATATTTAAACTACTCCATGTTGTAATTATTTTATTAGAATAAAACCGTTTTTGCTATGAAATTTTTCGATGGTGAACTGGTTGTCAGAAAGGATCCTTATTGGGTGGAATCCGATCGGAAAAAGAAAGTCGTATTTAGATCATAGGCTTCTCCATGTATAGATGCTATTAATGAGCTTATTTATGCAAATATACTCGCATCAGATAACCGCTGAAAATTGATATATACAACTGTCCTGTCAAAAAAATTAAATGAAAATAAAAAGGATTGATGTAAACACCTGTTTTAGTATCACAAAACTGGTTTCAGAATCTGAAATTGCGGCATATGAACTACAATGACGAGTATATGAAACTATTTAATTATCGACTTACAACTACGTACATGTTAAAAAAATTAAGGAATTTAATTTTAAGGAATTTTCATTTCCTTTTACAAGTATTGCATTTCTACTGGAATTTCCATTTTATATTTTCGTTTCTTATATTTTATATCACTTCATTTCAAAAATGTCAGCTTTACTACAATTGGTGTAATAGCATCACTAATCTCGTAACACATCGGTTCCCAGCCATAATGTGCGTCATATATGATGCTTATTAATGCAGAATCTGTTAATCAAAGCCTTTCTTTTAATCCAATCACTATTGTTGAGCAATACTTAACTGAACTATACAAAAATTTTTTCTAATAAGGATATTATACTTCGATTCTAGTATGATTTCATTCAAATTCATCTTTAATTCGAAAGAAATTAATAACCTTCACCAAAATTTAGTTTTGCAAAGCAGCATGATTAGCACTATAATTCAATTTCCATATTTATTAATTTCTACAATTCATTTTCTTTTAGAAACCAAAAATCCCCTATTTTTTTATAATTTATTTTAGAACATGCTAAATTCGTATTGCATATGCATAATGTATCCCTATAAGATGCATAATATAATACATGCATTGAATAATAATGTATAGATATTATATCATCATATGTAAAATGAATGGAAACCAACATACATTTAGTATCAACATTTATTTATGCCTAATGAAAGCAGAGAATATACAGATAAGTATCATTAACGCTAGAATTATATTTTCTTATTTTAGAAATCTACGTAAACAGCTATTTTTTAAGACTATTTCTAAACATAAGGCTTCTGAAGCTTTTGAAACGATTATGTTTGGTTGTCTGATGAATCCTTTCAACAAAAGAAATATAACTCCCCTTTATATATTTTTTATCCCCTGGATTTTTATTTTGGTAAAATTAAAAATGAGCACTGAGACTCTTAAAAACGAGATTAAAGAAGTAATTGCGCAAATGAACGAATTTAATGATGAGAAAAATGAACTCAAGAAACTGAAACAACAGATCACTGATATAGAAGCGCAATTACTTCAATCATTGAATAATTTCCAAAAAGATTTTGAAAATATAGTAAAATTGGATCAAACAAACCAAATGCATTCATAAATTCTATTTCATAAAGTATAAATCCTTTCAGAAATCAAATTAGAATAGTATGCTTCAATTAAAGCCAGAAATCCTTTCACGCATAATATTTGAATCAGCTAATTTCACCCTCAACGGTTCTGCACACTCGATTTTTGATGATTTTACACTTTACTATTGCTATAAGGAATTCAGATATCATTGTTCTAGGTTAAGTTCTTTTTGAACCTAATCTAGAACAATAATAGCTAAAAGCAACTAAAAAAACTGAAATCTATAATTAATTCTCATTTAAACTTGTCTATGACAAATTTAAATAGCAGAATTGAATATATGACATATCTTCTATTGATAACTTATTAAAATTCTTTTTCTTCTCATATCTAATCATCCTTTTTAGTTATATTCATACATCATCGCTCTGAGCTATGTGCAAGAAGAATCTAACCTAGAGCAATGATGTATGAGCTCGTTTTCACTAAAATTTTGAAGAATATGAATTTTCATCAAGATTTCTGCAGAAAACGAGTGCGCTGAACAGTTTGGCTGTGATCACGTCAATGTAAGCCATCAACACCCAAAGATTCAGCACATTTTAACGTGAAAAAAAAATTGGTGTCTGGCGGTTTTGGTCGACCCTTTCGCTTCGATGGTTCATCATCCAAAGACCAAGAAGTTCTTCTGCAAGTTCTGCAAGAAGCACACAATGTGCAAGGT
>MRSU01004610.1:0-15485 GCA_008369845.1 Trichomonas gallinae | reverse complement strand
GAAGCTATTGATATAGTTGCTGCCCCAGCCACAAACTTCGTCAAGTCATGCGTTAAGGTCCTGAAGCGCTGCTCTCTTCCTAGTGCTAAGACACTTAAAGATTCAGCGTCTGCTTCAGCCGTTGGTTTCTTGATTCTTGGCTCCGTTGGCTTTATATTCAAGGTTGTCGCATATCCGATCAACAACGTCATCATCGGCGGTCTTGGTCAGTAAACTGTAGTTGCTTCACTAGATAATTAGAAAACTAAAGTTCTATTATATAGTTATTTCTAATACGCAGCATTCTTATTAATCATTTTATCAACTACATACGTTCTATTAGAGAAATTGATTTCGAAATCGGGCAATTTAAATCTACGGTTTCAAATTCCATTTCAAATCATTTCATATAATATATATTACAATCATATTTTTATAGATACGTCATTCAAACACGAAAATGTTCCATATTTGTTTGATTTTATTTTTTTGAAAATTGATACATTTCTTTTTTGCATATAGAATGTTGAGATATAAGATTTGTTGAGGCAATTTGTGAAGAACTGATCATTGCTAACCTTGGATATGGAATGATAAAAAAAAAATCGTAATTACAAAAAACTTTTGACTTTATCTGTTTTTAGGATTTATTTTAACTGTCCCATAAAAATGGTAAAAAACTAGATAAGCGAAAATATATCTTTGAGAATACTAAAGAAATATTGATAGATTTTGCTCGTTTTGTGGTACGACTTTAATTATGTCAAACAGATGTACTTGATTTCCAACGAGTAATGTTGCGAAATTTCAGTGATAAAAATTAACTAAATTTCGAAATATGGTATCACTAATAGGTGTTCTAGAACATCAACCATATGAATAGAAATTCAATGACATTGTGATTTAATACTTTTGCAATCTAGTTTATATTTCTCCAAAACAAAAAAAAATAGGTCTTTTTAATGGATTTCATTCGTATAGTATCTAAAACAGACAAGTGCTAAATGGTAGTCAATATTTGATACATATATGTATGATCTTTTCTCTTCAGACAAAAAAAAAATTTATTAATGTTACTTTTTGGCAACAAGTTTACAAAAAGTGACTAAAATTTACAAAAAGTGCCTATTTTCCCGCGCAAATGTCGCAAGAAGCGAAACCCGAAGAACAGCCACAACAACAACAAGTTGTAACTAAAATCCGTAAAGAGCGCAATAGCGGCGAAAACCATGAGTACCTTGTTTTATTTGAAGGCTCAGATGATAAAAACGGAACATGGGTAAAGGCTTCAACAGTCACTGATCCAGCCATCCTTGCTGCATTCGAGAAGCTGAAAGTACAGCGTGAAAAACAAAAGCAACATAGACTCGAAAAGAAGGCTGAAAAAGAAAAACAAGAACAAGAAGCGAAAGAGCATGAAGCAAAAGAGCAAAAAGAAAACGAAGAGCAACCACAACAAGTTGTTGCTCCATTACCAGCGATGCCACAAACTGTTATACCAATAATTCACAGAATTGACATATCTACTCACGGAAATCAAGTAAAGAAAGACCCAAGAGTTAAGCTTGAAAATATATATGGACTTGCTAGAGGTGATTGCAAGGAGAATTTTGTTTTTTACGTGAAGAGACAAGATTGTCCAGTTGAAGAAATGACACTAGGCCAACTTAGAGCCGAGCATCCACTCGAACTTATTGACTTCTTTACAAAGAAGTTAGTTGTTGAGACAAAAACCGGGGAAAATTAATATCAATTAATTTTTCTCATTAATCATCTGTTAAGTATCTTGCTGTCAACCAAAAACTTTATTATACTACTGTAATTACGTACTTAAATATCTATTGATAATAAAATTCAATATTTTTTTGACTCAAACTTTGATCTTCTGTAGTTCATGCTGTGCTATTGAATCATAAATTCTCGAATAATTTTCAGCATCTGAATGATATTTGACAAATAAATGTTTTTGTCATGTAAAATATTTTGCTCAATTTTTACGTGTCAAAAAAATAACGACAATAAAAAAAATGGATGTATATCATGAACGACTGAAAATTATCCAACATTGCATAAAATCATTTGCTCATGATGTAGAGACAGATATATTTATCCCACAAATGAACGTTCATCAAACCTCTGTTGAATTTATTCCTCAAAGAATGATTCAATTATTTGAGCAATATATAAAAGACGATCAGGAAAGACAACTTGAGATATCTAGAATAGGAATTCTTCAGCGAAAGCAAGATATAGAGAATATAAAAGTAAGAATTGAACAAGTCAAACGCGAAGCAGCACAAAAAATCAACACTTATGTATTACAATCCCATGATATTCGTCGTGCACACAAGAAAATACAGCGGCAAGTTGCAAAAATCAAAGATACATTAGATGAAAAAGCTTTAGCAGAAGAATTGCGTTTAAAGCATTGGAGGAATAGAAATAATCGTATAAATTCTCAGTTAAAACAAGTTCATGTAATTTCTGATACATTAAAACAAGATATTTCTTCTTTACAAAATTATATTCAACGTAATTCACGAGATCAGACTAATTTACTAAACGATATGAAACGCAATATGGCAATGGAACTTCAATCAAAGCTATTTATTGCTCGAAATAAAATACAAAATGATGTGAATTCTAAAGTTCGAGAATTACAAGCAGAAGAGATCGGTGTTCGTACAGAAAACCAAAATATAGAGAGTTTTCTTAATGGTTTGATGTCCATTATCGGTGAAACTAATAATAACGATTATATCAATGAAACCGTGAGACCATATGATGTTTATCTCTCTGACCTTATTGAAAAGTCTATCAACAAGAAAGTTGCAGAAGAAACAAAAATGGCTGAAGATAGAAAAATGATAATTCAAAGATACAAGCAGATGTACGATGATGCATTAAGAAAGAAAGAATCTGAAGTAAACGCTCGACTTGAAGCAGCTAGAGCACGTGAAAGAGCATTAATTGTTAAAATCAAAGAAGCAACAGCAAGATTCTCATCTACTTCTCATTTCAGTACAACAACTACTAATATTTCATTTGTTGACTCTATGATGACAGATACTGTTGGAAATATTTCAACAGTATATTCACCAATGAAACCAACCATAATATAGACAATTTTTAGATAGGTGTATTGCTGTAAAATTTGTTTTTAGTCTGTTTTGTGTTTTTTTTTTTTTTCAATAAATTTTTTGTTATATTTGAAAGAATCTATTTTTATGAATACAAACGTAAACTAATATTAATATCTAGCTAAGTATCAATTCTGTATCTATTTTGAAAGGATATAAAAAAAAATATCAAAATGAAATCTTTCTTAATCTTTGACTAAGTTCTCATATTTCATTGTATGCACGAAGAAGTTTTCTATTTTATACGGAATGATTCCATAATTCTGTTTTTCAGCATTATCAAGCACAGAATGAATTGTATTCAATATTTGTATTTTTTGAACACTCTTGGGTGTTTCATCTCTATTGAAGATGGCGTAAAGACCTGCAGCCACGCATCCATCGATTATTGGTCTATAAAAATATGAAGCTATTGAATTTGTTTGTCCTTTGAAATAAAATTTAAATCCAAATGATGCAATAGTCGTACATAAGAATTTTGAAAGCAATTTCGTAGATATTTTTTGTTGAGAATGATAAAAAGGATATTGGAGTAATGATCCTACTATATTTGTGCAAAGTATTTGTCCTCCACCACGCTTCCATTGATTGATAATATGTTTGCTTTGAATAAAAGGAGAATTGATCATGTAAAGTGAGAAATCATGCAATAGCAAAGCTGGAACTGCTATTTGGCATGTTTGTGATGCACTCCACATAATAATCGAATTATGTGTAGTACCTTTTCCTGATTGATTCCTATTATTCATTTGGGAAAATTTACATGGCAAAAAGTTTAATACATGTCAGATTTATTATAAATGAAGTCAAAGATTTGCTAATTATGCGAATTTTCACGAGAACACTCATTTTGATTATTGCGAGCAAAATCAATTCAAGAAAATGAAAATTGGCAAAGATTTTGTCTAATTTAATAAAACCAGCAAATTAGAGTATTTTATCTAAGTTTTGTTATCATATTTGTAATATATCTCACTTCCGAATGACCAGCTCGGTGTAAATCGCAACGATCGAAATTCAAAATCGATCAATATTCAATATTTCTTGTACACGGCATAAGAATGCTCATTAGGCGTCTATTTGATTGCTGTTTTTATTGATAATATGGCATTTTATTTGGTCTGTTGGCTCAAAAATAAACGGTTACACTTTGCCAAAACGAAATATTATGAAGCTAAAACGATGTGCATGTAGTAACCATATATTTTGACTGATGGATATCGGATTAAAATTCATTTTTGCGAGAACAAATTTTGAAAATAAAAATAAATTTGATTAATATTCATGTTAACTTAAATAAAAAAAAAGTTCAACAAATTTTATTAAGAAAATTTTAGTTGGCTAAAAATGATACATATATGATAATAATTAAAATGCATGGAATTATTTTCTGAGGATCAAGAAAAGTGTCAATTTGTCACTTTTATGGGAAAATTACCAAAAGTGACACAAAATTTTCAAAAATTTAATGACCTATGAATCGAGGCTTGTTCCTGAAGAATTTCGAGAAGAACAATCGTCTAAAAACGATGAGAATGAGTCACTCGATTTCTTTGAGGTAGATAAGTCGTCGTATCCAAAAGCATTTAACTTGCTTCAACAACAATATCTGGAATTGAATCAACTTAAAACTACAATTGATGAATTAACAAAAAGCTCATCACCGCAGGAAGTCGCACAACTTGGTTATTATGAATTTCTTGTTGAATCATTACTGACGAGCGATTTTGGTGGAGTTTTCTTAACAGCTACGAACACAATTACAGCTATTCAGAGTATAGTAGCTAAATCTCCACCAACTGCAGCAATTAGTCAAGTGGCAAATTCAATTTTATCAATTGCTCTTAAATTATCTCGAATTTTTTCTTTCGTTAGCTGTACACTACCAACGACAGTCAGCCAGAACGACGAACACATCAAAACTCGAGAAACAGAGAACGTCGAAACGAAGAACAACCCGGATGAGATGATGGTTCTTTGTCGAATCTGTGAGGAATATGTTCCAATTGATTTGATCGAAGAGCACTCAAAGAGTTGTGTTATAGCATATGAATCTGAATTCAACCTAATTACGACAGATGAAAGAATTCGAAAACTGCAAAAAGCGATTAGAAATACAGTTTTGAACGAGAAATGGCCTGGTGTTCCGGCTAAAACTATAAATATACTACTTCCTATGCTGCACGTTACAATGCTTCTCGATATTGCGAAAAATAATCCAGATCAGTTAACACACGCGGCAGATGCATTATTTAAGCTTGAAATCGCTGATGCCTCGCCAAATGTAATCTCTTTCATCGCAAAAGCAAAGGAATTAATGCAAGAAAAAATTCACGCTTCTCAAACATACACACAAGCTTTGTATAATTCTGCAAAAACACGCGTCAGCGGTAGCACCAGTGGTGCTCAGTCTCTGCAAACAACCATCGCGGACTTTACTTTCATTAAAAGAATTTCGAGCGGCGCGTTCGCCAAAGTTTTTCTCGCGGTTAAGGTGCGAACTGGCGATATTTACGCAATCAAAGTCACGCCAAAGGGCGGCCTTAAGCAGAAAAACACTGTTAAACGCGTTTTGACAGAAAAAGATATTTTATTGCAAAATTCTAATCCATTCATCGTAGATTTCTATTATTCAATCATCGGTGAACATAACTTGTATTTGGTCATGGAATATCTACCTGGTGGCGATTTATATTCTTTATTAAATAAAATCGGATCATTGGATGAAAATGCGGCAAGAACATATACGGCACAGATTGTTAAAGCCTTAGAATACTTGCATTCACATGGAATCGTTCATCGTGATCTTAAACCAGACAATATTTTGATTAATATCAACGGAAAACTTAAACTCACAGATTTCGGTCTATCACTTTATGGTGCCTTCGACAGAAACATTCCAGATGACAATAAGTCAATCGTTGGAACTCCAGATTATTTGGCACCAGAAATCGTTCTTTCGCGCACTCACGGATTTACAGCTGACTATTGGTCCCTCGGCTGTGTAATCTATGAATTCTTAACAGGTGTCCCTCCATTCCACTGCGAAACCGAAAATGAGACTCTTGGACAAATTTTAACCGGAAGGTTCGACTTAACTGAGCTTGAAGGCATGAGCGATAATATCATCGACTTGATCAAGCGCCTTCTCGTCGTTAACCCGGAAAACAGGCTTGGCGCAAACGGAATCAGAGAAATCATGGACCATCCATGGTTTTCTGGACTCGACTGGGAGAATATCGACAACTTAGATCCAGTCTTCGTTCCAGGCCAAAAGGATAAGTTCAGCGTTGAATATTTCACAGAAAGATATCAATTCCAGAAAAGCGATGGAATTGAAAACGACATCCTTGACGACATTCAGCTAGCGAAGACACAGACGCCGCACTCAGTATCCATGACCGATCTGAGCTCTAGAAATTCATTTGCAAGCAGATTAACAGATTTATCATCAGAAGAAGATTCATTCGATAGTGATGAAGATATGATGAGCTTCCCATCAATAGCCCTCCAGAATCTCTCAAAGAAGGCAACAGATCCGTTAGTTGGCGGACCTGTACATAGGAGATCTAACAGTGTTGATAAGAAGATCGATTTCTTGGGCCTGAAAGATGTCCCATCGGCACCACAAGACTTGACTATCTCGAAGAGTTTCGCTGTTAAAGTTGGTTCTGAACCAATGTTTCTAATCAAAAGTTAATTGTTTATTTTCGTTCTTATTGTATATTAATATTTTATATGTTTTATATGTATAAAGTGTTCTATCGTATATATTAATCTTGAAATTGATTTTTACCCAAAAAATTTTTTTAAAAAACTGATAATCTAAAGATAATTCCATCATTCAATTAAAAATTCTTAAGATTTGGAAAGAATATATGCCATTCTTTGCAGAATAATAACAGTAGACAATAATTATAACAAGAAATGTTATATTATCTTCTGTATTCGGTTCATTTTGCGTTCATTGTAAAGCAGAGCTCATTGATATCATAAATATGTGTTAAAAAATTATTGTATTTTTGTGAATTTCCAAAAAAATCTATAGATAGTTTCTTGAAAATTATTATGTTTTTTATAAATACTAAAAAATTTCACATTTTTTTCCTTGTAATATGCGAAAATTAAAACGACAGATATGCTATATAATAGATCTAATCCATATATCCTAAAGAAAATAAGTTTTATGAGTCTATGGATTGCCATTTTGAATAACGAAGGTAAGATGTGGCTCAAATGATCCTATTCTTGATAATTCAATCATTAATTTAGCTTCAATTTAGCTATTTATCTTGTTGTAGGAAATCATCACATTTAATTTCAATATTCATATAATATACCTATAACCTACTTTTTATAGCCAATAGAACAAAAAATATATCCACTGGTTGCTGGAGTATCAAGTCTTCTGTAAATACGTCGCTTTTACTACGATCTGATGAAATTCTCCGTTTTCACCTTCATCTGAGGATTTTAAATGTCATAAATGCATAAAAGATCCTATTAAGAAGTAGAAAACCTATAATTTCTTCAAGTCGATATCTCGAAACAAATTTTACCATTTTACTAATCTCTACATTAACGGTTATACAAAGATTCTCAATATATAGTCAATATCGTTATAAATAAGATCAAATATCGTAATTAATTTCTTTTTTTTTATGCTTTTTATATTTTTTCAATTATTTTCACGGTAATATTCGAAACTCTACAGTTCTGAATACATATACATAACATAGAAAATCATTTTTACATACGAATGAATATACTATTTGCATTATAACGAAAAGAACAGCAAATGCTACTACAAGAAGAGGCTAATAGATATATAGACAGTAACATTATGCATTCAATCAATTACCAAGGCAGCTGAGAAGATCAATGTTTTCTGGTCTGTTTTTGCATGCTTCATGATGTCAATACGATTGCTTAATAGTTAGATGACGCATTAAATTATGATTCTAACAAATTATTATAACGAATATTGACTAATTGCATCAAGTAGAACATTTTTGATGTCTAAACGGGAAACATTAACCATTTCTTGATTGACAATCAGCGGATCTTGTCCTGTTGCTATCATTTCAGCAAATTTTAATAAAAATACTCCACAATCGCTAGAATTCAGTTGTCTGTGTACTTTTACCCTCTGCCCTTGCCATATATACCCCGTGTTCTCTTTCAAGAAGAATGCTAAACGCTTGATACATCCAGTTAAAGGCCTATTAAGAGAATCATATACGGACAGTTTCTTATCAGCCCAAGAAACAACGATGAGTATCCAATGGGCTCTTGTTGCGTATGGAATAAAAAAATTTTGATATTTTCCTTGTAAAAGTTGCGGGATTCCTTCCCACGACTTCACTCTATTGTAGTCTTCTTTGTCTAGAATCTTTCCAAAGTATGTATTTGTTGTTCCAATTGGTAATGATGTAATATTAATCAAATACTTTAAATACGCGTCAATAACTATATCCGTTAACCATTCATGCTTATTAAGACAGTTAAGATCGAATTCTTTTAATTGTATTTTAATTTTTGCATTTTTTGGCGTTTTTTCGAAGCAGTTTGATGCAGAAACAGTCAATCTAACAGGATCCCTATGCTTTAAAACCCTGACATATGATGGCTCCGAGTAAAAAACATTTGTAGGAATCATTAATCAAATAAACTGCAACGAAAAAATTGAATAATTTCTCAAGAAAAACACTGAAATAATGGCATATTTATATAACAAACATAGCTAATGGATATAATATTAAAATTTAATGAATATATCATCTTCTATTAAATTCCATCGAATACAGGCTTTTAATTGCATTTTCCTATTATAAAGACTATTTTTATAAGATTAATAAAGTCCACCAGTCATTTGATGATGATTCAACTTTGAAGTTAATTTCTAAAGCTCAGTATTATATAAATGGCTTCTCTGTAGGCCATAGATGATAATAATAGTATAGAATTCTGTTGATTTAAAAAATTAAATACCAATTCAATATTTAGAACAATTATATCGACATCATTGTTCATTAATATGTGTATCGGTTCATATTGCAGTAAATATGATGCAAACAATCTTAAATTTTGTAAAATTTTTTGAATTTTTGAGTTTATAGGTATTATTCTATTATATAACAATAAAAAGACTGTAATTATATAATAGATTATAATACACTAGTTAGTTCTGCTATTGATATTGATATTCTTTCTATCTCAAGATTTGCGTGTGCTGTTCAAGCTGATTCGTTACATTTAATTTGAAAAGTTTTTCTGGATGAAAGAACACAGTGTATTTTTCAAAAAACGAAAAAACGGCGAAATTTTAAAATCGAATTTCTTCAATAATAAAAATAAAAGTTGAATTATATGCTATGACGCATGATGCTATATGGTGTATTTTATTCTATGCTTAAAAAATTAGTTTTTGAAATAAATCATAAATTTTAGTTAATGATAGAATTATATGGCACTTGCGTTGTTGAGAATGCCGCGAATTCGAGTGAAGCTTTTATACTTTGCGATGTCTAACGGTGTTTGGTTGTTCTTGTCTTTCTCGTTGAGTCTGGCGCCTTTTCACAATAAGGTTAAATTTTAACAGAAATGAAATAAAAGTGACAAACAAAGTGATAACCTTAAAAAGAGGGATACCGAATTTTTTGACAAATATGGCTGAGTTTAATTCCGGATCGATGAAGTGCATCGTTATTGGCTCCAGCGGTGTAGGAAAGACAGCGCTGACCAAGAGGCTCGTTGAAAATGTGTTCTATGATCATTTGCAGTCAACCGTTGGTGTTGAATATGAAATGACCACATTAGACATAGATGGCCAGAAAGTTAGACTCAATGTATGGGATACAGCAGGGCAGGAGAAATTTAAATCGATCTCACGAGCATATTTCAGAGAAGCAGTTTGTGTTTTGCTTGTTTTTGATCTTACAGACAAACAATCATTCGAAGATGTAAATTCATGGCTCTCTGACGTCCGGCAATTGTGTGATCCTAACGCATCAACAATTCTTGTTGCAAATAAATCAGATCTTATGCAAAAAAGAGTAATTTCCACAGCAGAAGTCGAAGACTACGCAAGAACCCATAATTTACTCTCCATAGAGACGTCTGCATTCTCAGGTGAAAATGTTCGCGAAGCTTTCGTCCGAACTGCAAGAGAAGCATGGCGAAAGATAAAAGCAGCGAATTCTAGCGAAAATAAGCTTCAATTAGGTGAATCTAGTTCATCATCAAAAGGATGTTGCTAATTTATTTCATTTATTGAAAAATTATACCATATTTATTTAAGGTTTGGGTTGTTATGTATTAAATATTCTATAAATCTTTGATTTTTAACATATTTCGAAATTATAGAATATATCAGTTAAAAATTAGTATTTTTGGTATAATGTGATTATAAGGCATTAAAATTCTGGTTGTTTTGAATGTATTTTATCGATATTGTTGATTTTTTTTTCATTTAACTAAACGATTGATATTTATATTGTTTTATTCAACAGTATTTAATTCTATTCCACAAATCGAGCTCATTTTAGCTGTGGCTTTACATCTCTATCAGGATTTTTCTCATCTTCAACGATGAGCGGAATATAAAACGAAGGAATATTAAGTGGTCTATCTGATATTAATTCAACGCCAATTCTAGTATTTCGGACGATATTATCTTTCGATTCTATTTGTTTGATCGCGTTAAATGCATCATCTGGTGTTTCGAATTGAATGAGAGCGATATTTTCGCGCACTTCTATTTGCTTGATATAACCATATGTATGGAAATCTTCCCAAATAATTCTTCTAGTGATTGGTGGTTTATAACCAGATATTTGAATCGTTCTGCTGTGTAAGTCTTTCGATGATCTTCCATCTCTTGAGTATTCTTTGCGGCGATCTTCACGCGGAGTGTAAGATCTTGATTCGTAATCCCTTTGTGGATAATTTCTTTGCGGGTAATCAGACTGTCTGTAACCGTAGCTGCGCTCTACTGGTGGTTCCGGTCTCGAATATGGAGCTGGAGGCGGCGGTGCTGACGGCCGTGTTTCGGTAACAACGCCAACGGCCACTGGAGCGGATGCTGTAATCAGAGAACCATTAATTAGTGTAGAATCAATTTTGTCATGAAGTTCTTTCGCAGCATCTTCACTTCCTACGTAAACTTGACAATTATCCTTTCCAGGGACAATCTTTTTAATGTCGGGGAAGCCGTGCTCATTTAAATAAGCCTTGATTTTGTCAGGACTTGAAAAAAGAGGAGAAATAGTAACATAATATTCTTGCGACATTTTGTAAAAAGTGACATTTCAAAAGTGACTTTTTTTTGGAAAAATATTCTGCTGCGTTATCATAACATTCTATGATGATCATTAAATAACATTCGTCCAAACGTATATAAATCAATCTCAATATTGATATTGGAAAAACATATTTAGTGATTTCATCATTTTTCAAAATCTTTATGCTTTTGCTTGCAAGAATTTAATCAACATAGGTATATTTTTCCTTTGAAATCTTATTCATGATGACAAAATAGCATTAATTTTTGCTTCAGTTAATGAACACGATATTTAATATTGACTACATTGATTATAGTTTTTTTTTTGTAAGTATTCAATTGATGAAGCAAACACTAATGCTGTGATGCTATTATATGTTTTTAATACTATAAATATTTCATTGCAACATGTTATTTAATGAACGAAAAATATATCATTCGAGAATTTTTTTTTGATCAGTAGCAAACATGAAAATATGTTAGATCTTTGTAATGATGATTTAGTATTTGGTACTGATAAGAAGAGTCATGGTTAGTAATTTAAAATATATACATTTTACAAAACAAAACAATTTTTTTTCAAAAATAAAAAATAATTAATCTTCATATTTTTGTCTGCGCAATGCTTTTTGCTGTTTCCTCCAAACTAAAAAGTTTCTGATTGCCTCTTCACCTGAATCTTCTGATGCGAAGTCTCCACTTGGTGTCTGGAGCTGCAATTTTGGTCTTCTCACGCTTCTTGGCGACGACATATTTATTTGAGGCTGGTTTATAGCCATCGCCATTTTGTATGCGCTCTCAACTTCAGCTACAGACTCTCTGAAGTTCCTCGCCATTCTGGCTGTCTGCTGCTGGAAATCAACACTCAGTTGCGACAAAGACTTGTTCTGCTCGGCGATGACATTCTTATATCCGTTGATCAAAGAATAAACGTCAGCGATTGCTTCCTTCATTGAAGAACTCAATTGTCCATAGCTTGCATCGAACTTTTCTCTGACTCTCTCCAGTTTGCTCTGCTGACCCTTCATCTGCTTCAGCAGTTTCTCGCTTAAATTGCTCGCGTACTCGAATGGCGGAGGGCTGCGAGGTTTGTCGGTATTTGGTGCTGGATACTGATATACTGGTTCGCTCATTCTCGACATCGGTGCGTGGTACATAAAATCACCATACATCTGCACAGGCCTTGGAGTAGATGCTTGAATGGATGGAGAAATGTTCGCAACAATGTTGTTGATTATCGTCAAATCTGGTAGATATCTCATCGTGAATGTGACGCTTTTTGACATTTTTAGTTTTTGTTCTGAAGGACTACGCGAGAACTGCTGGAAGCTCGCGAACCTTCTCCACGATTGTCCCATTGCCATAGATGGCGATGACGGTGGAGTTGAGTTCTTGATGTTGCTGATTTCTTTTTGATGATTTATTTCTAGCTGATGTAACTCGACGTCGAATTTCGCCTGTAAAAGTTCTAACTGGAGCTTGTGGTTCTGTGCAGCTTGCTCCATCTGGACCTTCTGGTTCTCTTGAGCAGCAACAGCAGCGTTGTACTGGTCCCTGAGTGCTTCCAGTTCTCTTTTAAGCTGATTTTCTCTTTTCGATGATTTTGGAGTTCTTTCTTCATATTCGCTTTCTTCTTCATCTTCTAGGTCTTGTTTGCGCTTGTTGAGCTTCCTTTGATGCTGTTTTGTGAGTTTTTCAATCTCTGAGTCGAATTTTCTTATAAGATCTGATTTTTGTTCTTCATGTTCATCTTCTAGAGTTTCTATATCCTTTTCATGATCACTCTTGATCTTGTTGATCTCTTCTTTGTTCTTCTGCTTGATTTCGCTCAGTTCTTTCAGCTTTTTCTGTTTTTCATCTTCAATTTGACTCTGAATTTCCTCAATTTCCTTCTCATTGTCTGATTTAAGTGAGTCAATGGCTTTCTTGTGATCAGATTTGATAGTTTCGATTTCTTTTTCATTTGAAGATTTCAAATCTTTAACTTTTTGCTCATGTTCTTGTTTAATCTTATTTATTTCATCATCTTGCTGAGATATCAACTTGATTTTATCCGTTTTGTTTGCTTGAATATCGCGCAATAAAGAATCATCGGAAATATCAAGGGTAATGCTTGCTTCTGTGTCGTTTTTAGCCATTTCTTTAGTGTGCTTAGCATTAATCTCTTGTAATTCTTTCGCATGTTTCGAGTTCAATTCTTGAATTTCATTAAGATGCTTTTGCTTAATGTCTTCTATTTCATCTTCGTTCTGTTCTTGGATATTCTTGACATTCTTTTCATGGTCTGACTTTAAATCCGCAATTTCTTTTGCAAATTTAGATTTCAAATCTTCAATCTCGTTCTTGTAGTTATTATTTGTTTCCTTGACTGTATTATCATCATTTGCGCGCTGGACTTCACGCTCATGGACTTGTTTCAATCTTTTGATCTCTCTTCTGTTATCTTCTTTCATTCTGTCTATTATCTCGTTAAATTCACGCTCAGCTCGTCTCTTTTGTAGTCTGTAGTCATCCTCAGCGTTCTGCATGAGCTGGGAGTATTTACTCACTGTTTCTGAATATTCTTGATTTAATTTGTTTTTGCTTTCAGTAACACTTTGTAAACGATCTTGATATTGACTTTCTTCTTGTGCAACCCTCTGTTTCAATTCGTTTAGCTTTTGTCTGTGCTGATTTTGAATTGCTTCGATTTCTTTTTGATTTTGCGCGATAATGTTCTCTTGTTCTATCCTAGACTTTCTCCTTAAGACCTCCATATCGATTTTAAGTTGTGCTTCGAGCTCTTCCTTCTCGCGTTGTAATTGTAAATAATTATTATTTTGCGTTGGAGAGTTTTGCAGGGATGTTTTGGGTATGACCGTCTGCTTCATCGGAAGTAGAGACTTAGGAGCAGTAGAAGAAATCGAAGTATTCGTTTTTTGCCCAGGTCCTGATTTTCCAAGTGATGCTAAAGGCCTCGAATTCTGATTCACTGAATATTGCGATTGATTTCGTTGTGCATACATTTTCTTCTCTTTTTCTTCTGCAAAAAGCTTTTTGTAGTGCTCATCCATAGGATGATCCCATAACGACTCTCCAGTGTCGCTATTGAAGTAAAATGGATCGCCAGAACCGTCTTTTCGCTGGTATAGTTTCCATCCTGGTGGAATTTTAGCTTTTAAAGCCTCTCTAGCAATCCAAAATAAATCTTTATCGTTTTGGAGATCTGCACCGAGCCATTCAGCATATTCCCTGATTTCCTGGTCTGTTGGCTCGTAATCATTTGCATTTGGATCTGGTATTTCTACAAAGGATTCTGATTTATCCATGCAAAATCTCCAAATTAATAAACGCCAACTTTTTACCTGACATCTGACACTTTACACGACAAAATACTTTACACACATTTACATGGCAAAAATATTTGATATTTTTACATAACAAAAATTGATTTTACATGACAAAAATCTTGTAATTGATAATTCAAAAATTTACACAACACGCAGAGTCATCACTAACTAGTACAAACTTAGCCATCTACCCACTATAATGGGAATCTTAGTCGATTTTAAGTTACTGGTGGCATTTTAGCTGCTCTGGTACTTTCTGGTTTTTATGCAATGTTAAAACATCATCAATTAAGAAAAAAATGTCAAATCCAATTAACCTCAGTTTATTAACCTTGTATATAACCTTAAATTTCACACGTTTTCATCAAATCTGACATCGTAAAGTATTTATATGACTGAAAATTTGATTTCGACTTCCATTGCACAAAAGATAGTTCTAGACTATTTCGGTGCTATTATGAACAATCGCGAAAATATCCAAGTTTTTTACCATAAAGAAGCTGTTTTGGAATGGGAAGGAAATAATTATAAAGGACAAAATGATATTAAAGAGTTTTTGGTCAACATGCCGACAAAATTAACATTCCGAATTGCAGGATTTGATGCTCATCCAGTTGTTAATACAGAACTATTAGTAATGCTAATGGTTTTTGGAACATATCAAGTTTCAGGTTTCAATTTACGCGATTTTCATTGTACATTTTACATTGGCTTCAGAGAAAATGAAGGAAAAGCTTATATCCATTATCAAGTATT
>MRSU01004608.1:0-24050 GCA_008369845.1 Trichomonas gallinae | reverse complement strand
CAGGCTCTCTCCTTGATCACAGAGGGTGTTCGTAAGGCTGCTTTCCGCTCATCCCGCAACATCGCTGAATGCCTTGCTGACGAGCTCATCGCTGCTTCCCAGAACAAGCAGGAATCCTACGCTTGCCGCAAGAAGGATGAACTTGAGCGCATTGCCAAGTCCAACCGTTAAAAGACCTTTTTATATACATAAAATTTAACAAACCTTTTCTGAAAATAATACAAGGCAAATCTTTCAAATTTCAATTCGAAATTTCATTTATTCTGCATCTTCTTCAATAATATGATTTTCAAAAATTCCTATTACTATCTTTTTCAACAATTTCGTGATAATATCTAGTATTTTCACTATCTATTGACAATTTATCAAAGATTGGCCTGCTTTGTCTTATAAATTATTGAAAAAAATAAATTAAAATTCACAATTCGTGAAAAACTCAGATATTGACCTACATATGTCATACATAATGAAATTTCAGTTGTTTTTCTTTGAATAGCAAAATTATTATCAAGTATGAATATCATATTATTTTAACTATTGTAATAAAAATTCATAATATCTTGTTCATATATTAGCTAATTACCAAATATTGCACTGTGTTATCATATGAAAAACAAAATATATTAAAAAATAATTCACAAAATTCATGGAAAACTCATATATTGATCTGCATAGGTCAGAAATGAATAATACTCATTCATTTTTCTATGAATAACAAAATTATAATAAATTTTGAATATTAACTCATTTTAACTCTTTCAGCAAAGATTCATAATATTTTGTTCATATATTAGCTAATTACCAAATATTTTGCTATGTTATCATATGAAAAACAAAAAATAAAAAAAAATAATTCACAAAATTCATGGAAAACAGTATAATAACACTAAATGTGTAATGATGAAATAAAATAACCAATAAAAAAGAAAACAAAAAAAGCGGAATTTTAGCACTTTTTTATTTTTATGAAGAAGAACCAAAGCGATCACGGCCCTAAAAGCGAGGGACGGTTCCCTTGGAACTTCAAAACTGAAGGAACACTTCTGTACTTTAAAAAGTACGAGAAAAAGATTATATATTTCTCGGCAAAAGAAGTAGATGTAAAGAAAATTTCAGAAGATGTCTTTAGTTCGAATGTTTTAGGCATAGGAATAGATTTGTCGCCAAATGGATCTGTCAGAGTTATTACAATTTGCAGCAAAAATTACGTTTTTGTTATCTCAATTAATTATGGTTACATTATTAGCGCTCTTGGATCGTTTTTAAGCTCTTTGAATAGCAAGTTATTGGTTGGTTATAACATTGAGAAAAATCTTTCAGCCCTAAAAAGCGCGCACGGAATTACTCTAAATGTCAAAGATATTTCTTCTGATCCGGAATATGCGGAAGAAATGAAGAAGTTTACAGATGATCACGAAATTCACGAATTGATTAAACGAGCTGAATTAGATATACAAGTGGTTGCCAAATTCGAAACTCTTTTAGCACTATCGAATCAAGTAATAACAGCAATAACTTTACCGGCGGTTATTTCTTACTACTTTATCACGTCAATTGAAGGAAATAGACAAGAATCAATATCTTTACCTCACAAAGACATTCAAAACATGAGTGATGAGATGCCACGAATTCCTTTCGCGCTTCTTCCAGCCGAAAAACCTAAAATTAAGCACAATTTATCGCCGATTATAAATGTTAAATCAGAAGGAATTCGACCAAGCAAGTCTCAGATATCATCGCAGCCAGCATTGGACTCTAATGCACTCAAAATATCATCACCTGATCCAAATTACAAGCCACCTCAGCCAAAAACAATTGATATTGATTTGCAAAAAGTTATGGAGGAAAAGAGCTCGATAGCGCCAATGCGCCAGAATCCTGTCGCCAAACCACTTGTCATTACGCGAAAATCTAATGTTCCTAAATTGCATACTGAGACACCTCCGCCTCCTGACGTTCCTAAGCCAGTTGGTGAGGATGGCAGGCGCCACAGGAAGGAGAGTTTGCCGTCAAATCAGCCTCCTCCGCTTATTATTAAGCATAAAAGGAGGAGATCTGGAAGCAACAGCAAAAACTGCCCAATTTGTAACAAATTACTAACATCTAGTGTAGCTGTTGGCATTCATATTGTTTCCGACCATGGAATCGAGTTCCAGGTCGTCAATAATTTCAAGCGAGTCGGTTGTCCGAACTATGTTTGTGGTCTTTGCAACCAGTATATACCGTCCATTGAAATGTTCATTTCTCACATTGTGGATTCGCATACACTCGATTTGTATGAAACATTTAAATCAATAGAATTTCCAGAAAAGAAGGAAGAAATTCTCGACTACATGTTTGACCTTTATAATTCAGTTATTCCAACAATTCCAGAAGAAGTTTTCAGTGATCTCAAAAAATTGGAGCAAAGTTTAATGGCGAAAGGTCAAATAGATGAATCTCTCTCTTGCAAGATCTGCACAGAGAAATTTGAAACACATACAGATTTACTTATGCACTGCTGGACGAATCATCTTTAATTTTATTTATATATATTATTATATTATCTTTGTTATCTTAAACCTATATTGTGTCGCTTGAAAAATTCCTGTTATTTTCATTCTAATGAAAATATTTAAAAATGAAAATTCCAGAAATTCGATTTCATCAAAAATATTTCCAAGATAATTCATACCTATAATGAAGTTATTTCATATGTTCAATCAAATATATGTTATCCCGAAAACAATTCGCAGAACAAATAAATTTATACTTTTTTCGTCTTTGTAAATACGATAAATGATCAGCATAAAGTCAATATTAGTTGGATATCAGATAAATGGTGCATTTCATTTCAGATCCAGAAAAATTATTGTTTTAAAATCAAATTTACACCACAGTAGTCGAATACTCATCGAATACAGTCAAATTCTCGCCTTTCTGCAATTAGAACGATTAAACATATAAATTTCTCCGACCGATGAAAAAAATTGAGTGCAACTTGGCTGATGGTTTCAGCTGCATGTTCTCCTTGTTAAAAAAGATGAATGTCATTTAAAAAAATTGAATGCTGTGAAAATTTTGCTGAAATTTGAAGAATCAACTGGCCAGCGAATTGAGAACTTTTTTGTCAGGGGGAGATGAGTTCATTTTTAAGTATGGCAATCTCATACAAGTCTCTTGGTCTCGTCAACTCAAAGCACATCTTCGAGAAGGCTGTCAAGGGTGGCTACGCTATTCCAGGATACAACTTCTCCAACCTCGAACAGCTCCAGGCTATTATCACAGCATCCGTTAAGACAGAGTCCCCAGTTATTCTCCAGGTCTCTGCTGGTGCCCGCAAGTACGCTAACCAGACAATGCTCCGCTACATGGCTCAGGCTGCCTCTGAGTACGCTAAGGAGATTCACCCAGAGCACAAGCTCATCCCAATCGTTCTCCACCTCGATCATGGTGACTCCTTCGAACTCTGCAAGTCCTGCATCGATCTCGGCTTCTCATCAGTCATGATCGATGGCTCACACCTCCCATACGATGAGAACGTCGCTCTCACAAGGAAGGTCGTCGAGTACGCTCACTCCCGCCCAGACTACGTCACAGTCGAAGGCGAACTCGGCGTCCTCGCTGGCGTTGAAGATGACGTCAAGGCTGAGAAGCACACATACACACGCCCAGAGGAAGTCCAGGACTTCGTCTCAAAGACAGGCGTTGACTCCCTCGCTATCGCTATCGGCACATCCCACGGTGCTTACAAGTTCCCACCGGGCACAAAGGCTGAAATTAGACTCGACATCCTCCACGAGATCGAGAAGAAGCTCCCAGGCTTCCCAATCGTTCTCCACGGCTCATCCTCCATCCCACAGGAGTACGTCGACATGGTCAACAAGTACGGCGGCCACATGCCAGCTGCTGTTGGTATCCCAGAGCACCAGCTCCGTGAAGCCTCCAAGTCCGCTGTCTGCAAGATCAACATCGACTCTGATGGCCGTATGGTTATGACAGGTACAATCCGCCGCCTCTTCGTCGAGCACCCAGAGTGGTTCGACCCACGCCAGTACCTCGGTGAAGCTCGTACAAAGCTCACAGAGATGTACATGCGCAAGAACAAGGAAGTGCTTGGCTGCGCTGGCCATGCTTTCGACTAAACTTTCTTTCCCAGTATAATTAATTTCATAATTTAATGATTTCGTCCTAAAACAATCATTTATGAATGGAAAATAGATAGATATGGATTGATAATTATTTTTCCAATATTATTTTGATGAATTTTGTATTTGATAGTTTGATTGGGTGACAATGTGCTTGCTTGTTTGAGTCATTACTAAAATGTTCATATATTCATAATGTTTGCTTTGTGATTTTAATGATTGGAAATGGTTATCAATGTATCCATCAAATATAAGCCTGGAATATCATATAAATTCAAGTATCCATGTGAAAACCAGTCTTCTTGTGAGCCTTATTTCGTTAAACAATCTCCTGGATATTACAGATATCAGTTATGGGGACCAGGCAGAATTGGAGGTGGTGCTTATGTAAAAGGAGACCGTGCAACTGCCTCAAATGAGTCATTCTACATATTTGTTGGTGGAATCGGCACTTTCTTCGGTCCATATCATGGTTTAGGTGGATATAACGGTGGAGGAAACACTATTAACCTCATAAGCACCGGCTATTATCGAGGATATCCAGGAGATGGAGCAACTGATATAAGATTATTAGAAACTGATCGCAGCTCAAGAATAATCGTTGCTGGAGGTGCTGGTGCGCGTGATAACAGCTTGAAGAATGGTAGTTTTGCTGGAGGCTTGATTGGTGCCGATGGATTCGCTGTTTCGGGTTCTATTGTTGGAAAAGGCGGAAATCAAACGTCAGGTGGATCTGGGCAATATAATGGTGCTTTTGGCATAGGAGCTGATTCAAATCCGACAGGTTCTACCGATTTTGCTGGTGCAGGAGGCGGGGGCTGGTTTGGAGGCGGTTCTGGCTATCATAATGAATTATCTGCTGCTGGAGGTGGTGGAAGTTCATATATTTCTGGTTTTGAAGGCTGCACGAATTCAAATTCAGGAATTGTGTTTACAAAACCAGAAATGTTTGATGGAAATTCTACCATAACAGAGCCTGATGGTAATATAAGTGAAATTGGTCACGTTGGCAGTGGATATGTTATAATTTCTTGTTTGTCGTTTTACAAGCTTAGCTGCGGTAACTGCGAAAGCACAAGATGGATAATATCAAGTCTTCCGTTGTATGTTTTCATTTTGCTCGAAGATTCTTAAAAATATAATATATAATAACAATTTATTTAAATATTCGCTGTGTCATGCTTGAATCTAGGACAACAAGTAAACATTTCCATCAGATTTGTTAAATTATTCTTCTTCACGATATCAAAAGCTGTTTTCCCATTCTTCGCCTGTATATTTGGGTCAACTTTTACGTTCTTGAGTAAAATTCCTATGGAGACTGGATCCCTCTTGTGGGCAGCCCAATGTAGAGGAGTTTCTCCAACTTTCGTTTGCGCGTTGCAGTTTAAATCTGGATGATTCATGAACTTCTCCAGATACTCATAGTTACTTACTTGCACAAGAATATGCAGAAAAGATTCATTATCTTTGTTGCATTTTGAAATTTGTATATTTGGGAGGCTAAGCAGTAAATCTATCATATCATTATCTTTTGCTGCATAAAATAATGCCGGATTTCCATCTCTCATAGTTTCATTTATTTCTTTTTTGAATTGATATAAATATTTAACAAAATCGTAATTTCCTCTTTTGGCAGCACGTTGATAATAACCCTTGTACTTTAAATTTGGTTTTTCGAGACATATTTTCGCTGAAACTAAATTCCCGCACCAACTTGATGTTTCCATAAGCGTATCAATGTCTAATTTTGATGGAATATTGTCTATGAGCCAGTTTAATATATCAAATCTAAAGTATGAACATGCAACTTGCAAGCAATTTAAATTTATTAATTTTTTCTGTTCGCAAATCCGAACTATTTCTAAATTGCCTCCACTTACAGCAGATTCTCCCAGGCCTGTCGGAAATGATGAAATGTTATTTAGGATAAACTTGAAAACATTTATTGACCCAAAGAATGCAGCAAGATTTATTGGTTCTGGTAGCGCAATATTTATATAATCCGGATCAAATGGGTTAAACGGAAGTTTTTGTCTAAAATCAAAGCCTGGTTCTGAAGATAAATATTGAAATTGATCTAAATCGTCATATTTAATGGAATACCAAAGTGAAACTTGTGGAGCACCATAATCACACGAAAATTCATCATATCCAGACATTTGATGGCCCATATCAGGGAAAGAAATAAGATTTGAAAATTTTTCTTGGAATTGAAGAAAAAGATGCTTGTATTTATACTTTTCTGATTCATCGATGAATGTTAAGAAGAATAAAATCATGTCTGGATATATTAATTTGAAATCATCAGAATTAACTTTCTCCAAATATGGAATAAAAGTAGAAAAGTGCATCACTTCTTTCTGAATTAGCTTTCGTATTATCAATAGATCTGCTTTGTTAATATAATCGTAATTAAATCTTGAAATTATGTAATTTTCGATTTCTTTTTGAAACATTGTTCCATATTCTTCATTGATGCATAGTAGTTTGATGAAATCTACGTATAAATCTGATTCTTTTAATCTCAAACTCGTAAATTTGAAAACTTGTCTTGAAATCATTCGTATATTCTCTATTTCTGATAATCCAATGCTATATATGAACGATAAAATTTCATCTTGTCGGTCTTCGGTTAAACAAGAGAGTTTCTTTTGAAGCTCGATCAAATTATCCATTCAACAACTCAAAATGAATTTGAAATTCTTCGTTTCTATACCAAATAAATAACAAACATAATAAATTATGATTTTAATAATTTGACAAATAAACTCGATTTTATTTTGTTTTTGTCGTGTAAAGAGGTTTGTTTTGACGATTAAATAATTTACGTGACAAAAATTTGAAAAAAATAAAATTTGCCATGTAAAGAAGCATTTCGTTATATTTTGTCGTGTAAAATAATTTATTTTGCGGAATGTCAAAATTATTTATCAAAATAGAATGAATCCATCATCATTACACCGCTGCAAACAGATCACACAGTCAATCAGAGAACATACTTTACATGCATTCTTCTACAGCCTTTCAACAGCCAAACTTCCGGACTACGAAAAGTACGTTTCTAACCCAATGAGTTTTGAAATGATTCAGCAAAAGCTAGAGACAGATGAATACAAGACAATTGCCGACTGGTATGCGGATATGCTTCTTGTGTATCATAACGCGCTGGCTTATCATAAGAAAGATTCTGTGTGGCACCAAGTTGCCGAATATTGCTTAAATGATTTCAAGAAGAAATACCCCGACATTCAAACACAGTCAATACAGAATTGGTATGAACTAATAAACAAGAAAATGGTTGCAATGAGTGAATTAATCGCAGAAAGCCCAGTTCCTCAGGTCATTGATCCTCTGATTTTATCTGCTATAAAGAAGGCAGAGTTTATGGCCCCACCAAGTGGTACTACTATCGCCGACCTCGTTGCAAAAATTAATAAATCTATTGACAATCCACAATTCAAGCTTGATATATTAACGATATTAGAAAAGACTCAGCCAGATCTGAAAATTGAAGGAGAAAAGTTTACTATCGATGCAGATACATTGAAACCTCTTGCTCTTAATGCTATTTTACTATATACATCATCTCACTAATATATATGTCTGATATTTTTAAATGTAATGTGATATTAAAAAAATATGTTTTCCAAATTTTTCTTTTTTCGCTATTTGCATAGAACAGATTAAATGCATTTCGTTTTTATAACTTATATCAGCGTTTATTCGAATATATTTAAATAATATAGAAATGAAATAAATAAATATGTAATAACAATAATGCTCTTATTAATTATACAAGTTTGAATGAGATCCTATCGAAGCTAATGTTAGGATCAAGACATAAAGCGTTAGCTATTAATTGTTTAACTTCTTTAATTGCTGATGCTTTTCCTGTAACAGTTAAAAAGTTATCTTCTAGTGTTGCCTCTGGTCTGCGAATTTGTTGTCGTCTCTTGCTTTGAGCTGTCACTTCCCATTTTGGTTCAACTTCATCAGTTTGCTGCGAAACGATTCCTGATGCATCTGCCTGAGGTAACTTGAAATTATTATCCTGTGGTTGAAGCATATTTGTGATTTCTTCGTTGTTATTCTTATATTTTATGAATAATTGTTCGGAAACATAAGGAACATCTAATATTTTCGCAAAGATTGAGCACATTTTCTTCGTAACATAGCAGTTTGTAATGATTATTTGTGACTTTTTAACATTAATTTTGATATCGAAATCTTTTATCAGCTGCACTTTGAATTCACCCTTAATTTTGTTTGCTATGCTTTCATTGTCGATTGTCAGAATTGATCCATCAAGAGATGTCCAGTATTTAATCTCCTGAAGCTGTTCTGAGCTCATACTTAAATTGTCACTTTTCATCCGAAAAGAATAACCTTTTTCTAGTATTCACCAAAATTTTTGCATCTTATTATTCATTTGATGAGAATAAAACCATTTCATATGCCAAAATCGATTTTACTTTAATAATTCATCAATAAATTTGCGACTATTCAATATATTCATCAGAAATCACATATACATTATTAATTTATACTATTTGCTAAATTTTGGGAGTTTACAAAAAGAAATTTTTGTGATTCATGAAATGTAACAATTTTGCATTGATAGATATATAGTGATCATCAAACTTGTTCTTAAACTAGTAAAACATTATATCAAATCCTATATGTATGAAGTTTATCACTATTGATGAAATACGGAAATAGATTGATTAATTCAAATCATTAAGGATTGAATTTTTTTGCTTCACTGCCATCATAACTATCGTAAATGACATATTATCCTCTGACTCTTGTGTTGTGATGTCATTTACTTTGAATATTTATTGAATTCATTCAATTACAATCTTTATATGACCTATTCTTATTTGTCAAAAAAAAAACATATCTTTAGTTCGAAATGATAATAACAAGAACGCATAAATAGTTTCCATAGTAGCAGCTGCCAACATGTAAAAAGTATAAGATCCAAAATTCAACAATTTCAACACGACTTCGATCATTATATACCTTGTTGAATTTCATTCATCAAAACAAAACATTTTCAATTTTCCGTTCAATAATCATTATCAAATGAGAATGATGTTTCCAAGATATATGACTTTTGTTAGAAAAGAAAAAAGAAAGATTTATTGGATCTAAACATAGCCTAAGGCCTTCTTGTACTTGATTTCTTCTTCAGCAGTGACGCTGTCAGCTCCCCACCAGCCACTGTCACCTCTGATTTTGAATGTCCTCTTCTTCTTCTCGAACATGGAGCCTAAATCGCAGGACTTCTCGAAGCCAACGAAGATCAAATCTGGGTCGATTGTCTTCTGTCTTTCGAGTTCCACGATTAAATTGGCTGCTCTGGCCCAAGAAGGAATTTCCTTACCTCTAACTGTAGTAGAGCCATCAATGATGTAATCATCAGGATCGCTGTAGTCTTCTTCATCTGAGAACTCGCTGTCGAGTGGATCTGATATCCTGTACTGTGGTTCAGATTTTTCCGTTAAAGGAGAAGGAGCGAAAGATGTGTGAATATCTAGATTTGTATCTAGTTCGTAGTTGCCGTTTGTCTTTTGTACTGATTCTGTATCAGTTACACCTATGTTTGCCAGAAGGATATCAATTTCGGAATCAAAATGAGGCTTCGGCTTGGGAGCTGGTTCAGCTGCTTTCGACCCATCAATGAGCGATTTCATCCAGTTGATTTGGGCATCAACTTCTTCTTCGACGCTTTTATTCATTAAAATTTCGGAATTTTTAAACTGTACGTTAAGTATTCAATTTTGATTTTGCAAAAATTTTGATGTAATATTATTCTAAACAATAAACTAAAACGTTTTACACGAAAAATGAAATAAAATCCATAAAAATTTTCGCGCGTTTTAACAGCAAATCATGATTTTGCTATAAAAATGTGTCAATACATATGGAATTTAATATTTTTGAAAATTTATGAGTTTTTGTAAATAGCCAGACAAAATTTTAGATAAAAAGTTGATATGATGATGAATTATTATTGGGAATTAATGCTTCTACAAGAAAAATGCTTCAGATGAGTTCGAAATAATTCCGTTAAAACGTGATTCTTTATACGTGACCATTGATAGTAAAACTATATGTTGAAATCGTTAATGTTCGCGAACGTATCACCGTTACTGATAGAAATTCATTTTTTACAAATATCAAATATGTTCATCGAAAAAAAAATGCTATTTTGCTAATTTAACATTGTAAAATATTCTTATATGACAGTGTTTAATGCATTCAATAGGTGTAGAAGTTTGATTTAAAATCTTGACATTTAAATTGAGCAACTCTAAAATTTCAAGTTGTATCTAACGCATCAATGATACATGTTTACATCCAGAAAATGCATTTATCTCAGCATCACAACTTCATTAAAATCACAACAAACGATTTAAATCCATCTGTGCTGGTCTCTGAAACTTCATAATCATTGTCCTTAGCATTAGTTATCCATATGCTGCATCAGCTGCATGCATTTAATAAATCAATTTATTTTGAATAATCACTTTGGAATTCGAATAAAGGCTGTAATTACATCCTATTTAGTTAACAAAATCTGCTTATATCTAAATTTATAGTGTAAATATTTAAAGTAAGAAAGAAATTAAAACTATCAAAATTTATTAAACAAAAAAACACATTTAGATTAGATTTCTTCATCACTGAGGACACTGAACTCTGGCTCTTCTTCAACGCCAAGGATTGACTTAGATTCGACTTCTCCTGGATTCTCTGAATTTTTTTCTGCATATTTATCCAGCATTGCGAGAATAGCATCTCCACTGTCAATATCAAATTCTTCTTCATCTTCTTCAACCTTCTTGTTATCATCTGATGATAAATCATCAACTTTTATGTCATTATTATCTTTTGTTGTGTTTTCTTTGTCTGAATCCTGGTCATCAGATGAGAGTGACAATATTTTCTTATATTCATCGATAACATCATCGGTATCCATCTCATCTACTGGCTTAGAGGAAGAAATATTTATGGTAGAGTCTTTAACTGGTTTTAGCGACCCAGATAAGCTTATATCTACAGAATTATCAACTTTGGCTGGATTTTCTTCACTCTTCCTTAATGATGATTGCAATTTAACACTTACATCTGATTTCTTGGTTTCTTTATCAATGATATCAATACTGTTATGGTTTATGTTGGTATTATCATCACTGGACGTCTCATCTGAATGTTTTTGAGGATCAATATTTGGAGAAGATTTCTTTGCTTGTTCATAGCTCTCTTCTTCTCTTGATGTGCTGAAAAGATTGGAGCAGTCAGGATTCCCACTAACGCGAGAATAAATTTCTTCTTCGTGAAAACTCAATTCAGGCTTTGAATGCTTTTCTTCTATCATGTCAATATACTGCTGCAACTCCAGTGGAGCTTCTTCTTTCTCCAAATCAGGCTTAGATGGAGAAGATCCAGCAGAATTAATTTTACTCACGTTAGAAAGCTCGCCAGCGAGTGCAGGGACATCAATAGCTTGCACTAATTTGCTTACGAGACTCGAAACTAGTAGATCGCATGATGTATCAACAGAATATTTTGCAATCAGCTGTGGGGGAGCCCATCCTTCTTCTTTAGCTTTAGACTTCCAATCTACTTTAGTTCCTGGGCGAATCCAACCGTTTTTCACGGCCTCTTCTTCCCAGTTGTCACTGTAATCATAATCCGAGTAATAATAATCGCTGTAATAATCATATCGTTTTCTCTTTGCAGCCTTTACTTTTCTTTTAAGCTTGGATACCTTCTTCTTCGGTTTTGGTTCGACTTTTGGCGGCTGTGGAGGCTGCTGAATTGGAATTTGGCAATAAGATGGAGAATTTGGATCAAATATGTCTCTGTGATTTATATACCCGAGACCAATGCTCAAGAACACTGAGCCAATGATGTTTTTGTTGCCTAGATCGAAAATTTGATATTCTTTATTTAACGCGATGATTGAAAGTGATTTGCCGCCAATTTCAATAGTTCTTTGTAATTTGAGGTCGCACAAGCAAAATCCAAATATTTCAGTCTTTTTTGGATATTTTTTGTGAAATTCGATAACAGGAATGGAATCATTGAGTAAGAAATTCGTAATATTCGAAAAATCTAATGCGTATGCTGCATTAAAAACAGCTTCTGTTGAATTGCACCAAACTTCTGGACAATCGATCATGTTTATTGCGCGATTTATGCGTAAACGAGGAAATATTTTTCTTTGTGCGCATGAATGAAGATTTGTTGCCTTCGTTATCGAGAAAAATAAATGTGAAAAAGGTGGAAACGGAGAACTTGATATTGGCGTGATAATAACATGATTAGATTCTTTCATAGGCTTAGGAGGATTGGCTTTAGGTTGAAGTAAAGTCGAATCTTCAGCAGATAAAAAAGAATCAGTATTCATGAATTTTAGAGCACGTTTAAAAATTTTGCGTAAATTTGACATGTAAATTAGTATATTCGTCGTGTAAATTTATATTTGTCACGTAAATTAACAAATTTGTTATGTAAAATATACCTTAAAATTACGAAATTTATGAAATAATCGCTTCAATGCCTCAATATTTTAATAATAGATTTATCTATTGATTATAAAATAATATTTGGTAAATTCGATGGATAAACAAATTTATCCTCCAAAGTTTTTGTCGTGTAAAGTGATCGAAACGTCTTGTAAAATTGGGAAAATATGCCACGTAAATTTAAATGTCTCGGTTCTTTCAACGTTCTTTTCTACCGAATCCGGCCACAGGCCATTCGCTTAGTCACCAAATGCGGCCACACACACGATGATGCAGCGAATACACGTGAATTACTGTTATTTTTGGAGAAAATTGGAAGGCATTAAAACAAAAACCATGTTTAAAAGGCGGCATGTTCATCACCACCTCTAAAACATAGCGTAGAGCATGTTTCGATAGAAGTATGTCCAATACTCGCAACAATTTTGACAAAAAAAATTGAAAGGGAGAAAAATAAAATATTCAACATCTGTACATATAATAGAAAAAGATATATAGAGATGTCTTAAAAAATACTATCGAATTTGAAATAATTCAATTCCCATCGTTTTTATTATCTTTCATCTCTTCGGTATTTAAGGTGTTTTAAAGAGAAACAAACCGAACCATTAAAAGTGACAAATCACTTCACATTCAAGGAATGGAACCAAAGACATTCGAGACAGTCGGCGATTGCCCAACATCCCTCAACATCAAGCCAGGACTTGGCGTTTCCGTTGAAGAGAATGGTGTTAAGGTCGGCATCAACACAGATCTTCATCTCCAGAATCCATCAATCAACAGCTCATTCAAGTTACCAGTCGGCGCTGTTGACTGCAACATCAACAAGGAGGGAATTGTCGGTGTCGTCATCAAGCCAGATCTCCACGAGCATGGTGTCACATTAACAATCAACCCAATTGCTAAGAACTACAACTTCTCAGTCAAGAGAGCCTGCACATGCACACACTACGAGGCTACACTCGGCTACAACGCTGAGAAGAAGACAGGAGAGGCTCACCTCTACAAGCAATTCGCTGTCAAGGACTCCAAGATCAACTGCTTCCTTGATATCACAGGTGTTGAGGGCTTCAAGTCTGAGGTTAACTACCGTATCCGCTACGACCTCGACAAGATCGGCCTCAGAACACATTGGGATGGCAAGGACCAGAGATTCGCTGCATTCTTTGACATGAAGAAGGCTATGATCGGTACACGCTTCTTCGTCAACAAGGCTATCAAGTCCGTCGACTTCTTCGGCCTCACAAACTTCCCAGGCGGCAAGGCTTCCGCTATTGCCACAGTCTTCGGCGAGCAGAAGTATCAGTTCAACATCGAACACTCCTATAAGGACTGCTGCTATGGTGCTAAGCTCTGCTACGTCAACGCAGAGAAGCCATCATTCAATGCTAAGATCGGAGGCTGCGCTAAGTGCTGCTCACACTTCTCAACAAAGTTCCTCGCCACACTCAAGAAGGAGGATGCTGTCACAGTTGGTCTCCAGGCTAACGGCACATTCCCAATCCACGGTTTTGGCAAGGCTACCCTTGGTTGCGTTCTTGCTGACGTCAAGGACTACAAGAACATCGGATATCAGTTCCATGTCGAGTTGAACTAAACGAATTTTATTGGCTTCATGTAAATAATATTATATTTTTTTTTTTTTCTAATGTAGACGATGTGTGTTTCAAATAGAAAAACAGTATCACTATATGAAAATCAAAATTCCTCCATGTTTTATTGTTTAAAAACATTTCAAAAAATATTTTCCAATTAAATCATCAGTTTATAGTAAAAACCATATAAATTTATATTCGCTATGATGAGACTATTAATATCCCTAATGAGAGAAAGCTTATTTTTGATGTTTTCAATAAATTCCGCAAATATTATCGTAATTTTCATGGGCTCGGGCAAATATGTATCTATCACAAAAGATAACAAATTGTTTCAAGCGAACTGAGAGAAGGAGATTGAAAACTTCTTGAAGAACAAAATATGAAGCATAAACCAAAGCTGTATTGATGTCCCTTATGTTGACAACTATTCCAAGAACACAGAAAATGAGTTTGACAATTTCTTAATGAAGAACAAAATATGAAGCATATATCAAAGCTGTATTGATGTTTACTTTTATTCCATGAGAAGAATATTAATGTTAAAAATGATATCTAAATCAATTTTGAGAACTGATCAAAATTAGGGTCCAAAGGTTTGACCCCCTGTGTAAATAAAAATAACTGAAAAGCGTTTTTTGAAAATTTTAGTAAAATCGATGACTGATTTTATTCCGATTGTCGAATCCCTTAAGAATCACGACTATAACAGGTTCGTAGATCTCGTCAGGAGTGTTCGCAATATCAATTTTCAGGACCAAGATGGCAACACTTTGCTGCATAAATGCGTAAGTTTTTGTGATTATCCATGTTTACTTCACGTTATGGGAAAGAAGGCAAATGTAGATATAGAAAACGTTCATCATTCATTTTCAAACTTAAACTAACTCCGCTTCATATTGCAATATGGAGAGGTTATTTACCGCTAGCAGCCGCTCTTTTGCAGGCTGGAGCGCATACAGAAGTAGTGGATGTTAAGGGCGTTCATTTTTCTATTATAGAACTCCTCTTTGTTTTGCCGTTAGAAGAAATGATATTAAAGCAGTTCGTTTACTTCTTGATTTCAGCGCTAATCCAAACGCTGTCTTACAGAGTGGAATGTCGTTGTTATCAATTGCAGCTAAGTATGGATATTCAGAAGCTATTTCTCTTCTTATCGAAGCCGGTGCTAGACATGATGTTGGTTCTAAACCGCCGCTGATCTCTGTCCTGGATAGTGGATCGAGATCTGCATTAACAGCACTCGTAAAGTCAAAACCGCGCGAAATATTATCAGTATATAACGAAAAGCCAATATTATTGCACGCAATCATAATGAAAACGACATTACTACCAGTTATAGCAACACTGGTTAGAGAAGAAACTCAGAAAATGAAGGAGGAAGGTGATCCAAATACTCCACCTTTCCCGCCGAACGGTTTAACAGATGCACAGAGGAAGCGTTTGAATACAGCCCTCGAGCGCCAAGACTCTGTAATGATTACAACGTTTACACCTGAAAATGATGTAAAGATTCGCCATGTTTGGTCCAAAATATCGGAACAGAAGGATGACACAACGCTAGCTACCGAGTTCCGCGATCCAAAGTCGTTTGAGTCGGAGCCGTTCGGCCTTCCTCAGAAGAAAGCACAGCAAAATCAGGAATTGCTGTCTGATGAAGAGGAAGAACCTGCGAGCGAAGCCTCCCAGAAGTCAGATGGAAGTCTTTACATCCAAGAAGATGACAAACCTGTTGCTGCTTAATATTTTTATTTCTATTTATAAATATTTTTCGTAATAATTTCATATTGAACCTATTACTATATTAAAATAAAAACATTGCTAACATCTATGAATGAATTTATTAAATAAATCTGTAAATACCATATATAGACAAGGAAAATTATTGAAAATACTTTATTAGAATGAGTTTTTGACTATTTGCTCGCAAATATGGAAAATGCTTGTATTTTATATAACATTGCATTAATTTAAATTTTTAGTTTATTAAAGAAAATCTGAAAAATCATCACAAAAGCCTAAAAAATTCAAATAATTTCTGAATCATTAATTAAAAGGTCAAAATAAAATCTCTTCGGATTCAAGAACCATTAATGGAAACAACAATATATAGATGTAAATAGCATTGTCTTCAATTCCATAAGATTACATTTGTTAGATCAAAAAAATTATTTGAAATCTGAAATTAGAATTCATTCATATTGTCTAAAAAGATGATTTCCTCCTAGATTCTCAAGATATTTTTAAAATGATTGAAATCAATTTGGGAACAATTCGTTAAATCGTCCAAATTGATTGAAAATCGTATTAAATGAGTACAGCAAATATAGATCTTAAAGGATATGAATTGATTCTGATTCAAGATATTATTATGATTAAAGAATTTGAAGTAAAATAGTAAATATAAATTATAATGAACTTAAAGCAGATTAACTGTTTAGAGTTGGCCGCAGTCGGAGATAACGCATGCCTTGGATGTCTTGCCAGACTGGTTGCCGACCTTCTCGAGAGCCTTGACAACCTCCATACCCTCGACGACTTCGCCGAAGACGCAGTGCTTGCCATCAAGCCATGGGCATGGGACGACTGTGATGAAGAACTGGGAGCCGTTTGTGTTTGGACCAGCGTTAGCCATGGAGAGCATACCTGGCTTTGTGTGCTTGCACTTGAAGTTCTCATCAGCGAACTTAGCGCCGTAGATGGATTCACCACCTGTGCCGTTGCCAGCTGTGAAGTCACCACCCTGGATCATGAACTCTGGGATGATTCTGTGGAAGCTGCAGCCCTTGTAGTGGAGTGGCTTGCCAGAACGGCCCTTGCCCTTCTCACCTGTGCAGAGAGCGCGGAAGTTCTCAGCTGTCTTTGGAACGATATCGCTGAAAAGCTCGAAGACGATGCGGCCAGCTGGGGCACCACCGATGGAAACATCGAAGAAGACGCGTGGACGTTCAGACATTTGTTGAAAGTGGTCACTTATTCACTTCACCACTTCATTTTACAAAATTATTTGAAATAAATGGGCCAGATGAAGTGAGATTTCATCAATCTTCCCAAAATCATGCTTTTTAGACCCACAGCATCCTATATCTTCGGTCTTTGAGGAAAAATAAAACGGGCGTATATAAAACCAATAAGCTTAATTTTTTAGATGCATTTTTGATCTAAAATCATCTTTAGAATACATAAAGACAAAAAAGTTTTTTTTATGAAAAATTATAAACGAACTCAAGGAAAACCCATAAAAAATTGAAAATATGGGATTTCTTCTATTTAATCGGTCGCTTCTTTATGAGCGCTAGCGAATTCAAAGCATTTTTATATAAAATCATGTGATATATCGGATAAAAAATTTAATCAAGCGTAAAATGGTAAAATTTATTTTACCAAAAAATAGTTTTCATTCAACTATTTATATTTCCATTAATCATAAGACTTCCAAACGTTTCAATGAAATCCTTTATTTCATTGTTAGACTTTGAGAGATTCTAACATCAAGAATACATCAAAAATCATCTGCAGCAAATGATTATAGAAGTCAATGACGATGTTTTAATTATAAAAAAATTTGCTTCGCCAGTTCGATGAAATTATGGCTGATTTTTATTGCCTACTTGGTGTCAAAGAATAAAGCTTTAGAAAACGTATACAAACAAATTATAATGATCGAAATTTTGCTTCATTTGTGGTAAATCATATGATAATCTAACATGTGACTAGTTAAATGAATTTCAAGAACAAATAATGAAGAGACCGAATTGAAATTTTTAAAATCCGCCTTTAAGGTTGATAACTGAGTGGAAATGATCTTCTTTTTTAATTCCTAGTGATTGAAGCGTAGCAGTATCTGGGGCAATTGATCCTCGAAACAAGATTCTCTGATGTTCTGGCTCAATTCCTTCTTCGGCGTATAACTGTTCTTTTATTTGGGCTACTGTATCCGTTGGTTTACAAGTAAGCTTACGAACGACACCAGATATAGTGTGAATGTGTATGATTATACTCATGGTATATTTACTTCATATCACATGTCTGGTAATTTAGTGCGACACTCAAAAGAATGATATTTAGAGGCCATTTTAATAAAAATATTTACACTTTATTGTTTGTCATTAAATTTATGAACACAGAACAGCTGAAACACAAGCTTTGGAATTATCCAATAATTAATTTAAAATAAATCCTCGTGCTTTGTTTACTTAGCTGCTTCCATCTCTTTCAGCTTAGCGAGAAGGTGTGGAGGAAGCTGGACTTCACCATTACCCCAAGAATAATCTGTGAGGCCGTTGTTCTCCTGGAGGAAGACGCAGATATCGTTTCCTGGAACTTCGGATTGCCATTCTGTTGCGTATTTGTGGATAGCCTTGAAGAGATTTCTCTTGATTTCTGGTGTTCTGCCAGAAGCAGCGCAGATGTTGACAATAACAAGCTTATCACCATGCTGAACGCCAAGGTACTCCTTTGGGAAGATAATGTTTCCTGGTTTAACTTCGTCGATAATGTGCCAAAAATCTGGGTCAGGAATCTTGAATTCCTCGACAAGAGCACGGTGAACTGCGTCGGAAATAGCCTTCTTTGTCTCTGGCTTTAAGTCTTCGCGAATGCTGATTCGAACAACTGGCATTTTTATCACCTTTGGCGATCGGAAAAATGGCCAATCGACTCACAAAATCTAGCTCATTGTGGCCTACACATTCATAGCTATCATCCCTTTGCCCTCTTATTCACCAATTTTGGACACGTGTAAACAAAAACGATCAGGATTCACTTTTGACACTTCACATACCTTTTGACAATATTACTTTACATGCCAGAATTCAATTTACACCAAATATTTTTATTTACATACCAAATTTTTTATTTACACGACATATTTTTATTTACACAGCAAAAAATTAATGTACATGACATATTGAAAACTCTATACATATGGATACAAATTATAATGAAAATGAATCATGTAGATGGTTATTTACAAGATGAGTAGTGAATTAAAGATGAATTAATTAAATCAAAAAATATCAAAAAATTTATTCAAGGACTTCCTTAATTTCCATGAAGGCCTGCTTGTGTCCGCAGACTGGGCATTCAGCTGGGGCCTCTGTAGCTTCTGTTGTGTAGCCGCAGTTTCTGCACTTCCACTGAACAACCCGATTCTTCTTCCAAACTGTACCTGTCTCAACCTGCTGAGCGAGTAAGGCATAACGAGCTTCGTGCTCCTTCTCAACTTGGGCGATTAAGCGGAACTTAGCTGCAATCTCTGTGAATCCTTCTTCTTCAGCGATGTCTGCCATATGTGGGTATGTCTTGTTCCATTCCTCACTCTCAGAACTGGCGGCGAACTTAAGATTTTCGAGTGTTGTGCCGATTGTGAATGAAGGAATTGTCATTTGGACGTGAATTTCAGAGTTAGCCTCCTGGAGGAACTTAAGGAAGATTTTGCCGTGCTCCTTCTCATTTTCAGCTGTCTCAAGGAAGATCGCAGAAATCTGTTCGTAACCCTGCTTCTTTGCCTTGCTGGAGAAGTAAGTGTAGCGTGTTCTTGCCATGCACTCGCCGGCGAATGCAGCAGCAAGGTTCTTTTCTGTGCGCGAGCCCTTAAGTGGAATCGACATTAATAAAAAATGAAATGAAAAAATTTGTAGAAAACAAAAATTAAAACGAAAAACTTAATGAAAAGCAGCTAAAGTGCACCATTGGATGCCATATCATGTCACGATCAGATTTTATTGAAAGTGAACCAGACAATCATTGTTTATTTTGAATGCTCTCGCTATAAAATCACAAAATTCTCTCCTCCTACCGTATTCAACCATTTGGCGCTTTTACACAGACTCACTTAAAATTTTTTGATTATTTTGTTTCCAAAAACTATCAATAATAACTTATCCTTTGCGTCAAACAATATACCTCCTTCAGTACATTATAATGATTGAAGGAAAAATGGCTCATGTCGCTAAAAATTGAATTAACGTATTTTCTATATTTTGAGATTTGGAGCCATTGTAGATAGAATAATCATTTACACACTATAACAAGAATGACTGATGAACTATATTCACGGTCAGAATAAATAATAAAATTTTTCTAATATAAATATTGCTCAATTGGTTCAATTTCCTCATCAAAGTTCTTCCTGTATATCTCATATTCCCTGATCTCGAACCACCTGACGATTCTAACAATAATACTTTTGTTATTTGTAAATACAGCTTTTTTCTCGAGGGAAGCATATATATCGTAGAAGCATTCAGATACTATCCACCCGAACACGCAGTCCACGGTATAATGGTTGCGCGCGACAATAATATAAGAAACAGCGACGAGAAAAGTGAACAAACATAATACTTGGACGACGAAAACAGTTGATTTCTTGACGATTCTCTTTGTGTTCTCGACGAACCACTTAAATGTCAGCCACATGAACATCGTGTGCCCGGAAATGATCAAATCGCCGCACTGTGGGACTGGCGCAAACATTCCAATACCAAAAACCCAAATTACAGCGACAACAACAGGCGAAAACGTGTTGATGTAGGCTATCTTGGCTGGATCAGCGCACGGGCAGTTGGATATGCCTGAGCATGGAGCAGGAAGTGATGTAGCAATGAAAGCGGCGCCTCTTGCCCAAGAAAGTATCGCGTACAAGAAGAAAACCTTCCTGTTGTTGGTTACTTCAGGCACACAGAACGCTAAGACGCACATAGCAGGAATTAGCAAGGCGCAGATGATGTTTGAAAATTGTGATTTGAAATCTTCGCTGCTTCTGATTCTTTCTGCGATGGGGAACCATTCATGCATGAAGTCTGGAAGAGGACGAGTTATTGGCATCCTCTGCGCTGCAATTGCGTTCAAAAATGTCATGAAAACAATAGAAAAAAGGAAGACAACTGAAACTGCATAGTCTTGGATCAGCCAATCAATGAGAGGACGCTGGAAACGACGAGGATGGACCATAAAATCATCAATTTCTTCGCTATATGTTTTGTTGGTCTTAGTTGATCTCATTATTTTTCCAACTTTTGATCCAGAGAGTTTGTGCTCAAGTAATATAAGCGTAAAACTGCCGAAAAAGGCAATATTCATATCAAACGCTGTCATTTGCGGGAAGAAATAGTTAATAATATGTGTTATTCGAATTAAAAGGCAAGAACTAAGCGTTGTTAGTATACGAATATTCCATAGCTTGACTGGAAACGTATTTTCACGTGTTTTGTAAATAATTCCTGCAATATAAAATAAAATATCGAAAACTCCGAGAAGCAAAACACCTGTGGCTCCTCCGAGTCCATTAAGACATAAAGAATTGATTAATTGAACTAAAACTGGGATGTTTTGAATTATTAAGTAAAATCTGAAAGTTTCATGGTAATCAACGATTTTAAGTAAATGTAAACAGTAAAATCCAATGTTCCATATTATGTAGCAGAAAACTAATGATAAAATGTTAACTATTCTCACTACTGAAGAGTTAGTGAAATAAAATCCAAATGATTCTCCAAAATGCACGGAGCAAACAATGCCAACGTAATATATCAGTAACCGAAAGAATTGTCCTGGTTTTTGAATTGTTTGTTCAGATATTAAATTTAATTTAACGAATAATAGAGAAAGAATAATAGAAATAGAAGGTATCATCAATACCATGTTAATTGTCATCTGTGTGATCGGTGAATTAAATAAATTCGGCGATAATGTTGTAGCATTTTTAAATACGCGACAAATTTCAGACATAATATGTGCTTTGTCACACACTGATACAGAGCAAAAGGCTGAAAGTAGCATTGCGAGCTGTGTTAAATTCATTGTTGTAAAAACATCCGAATTATCTGCTTCTTCCGGGTGTTCAACAATCTTTTCGTTCTCAACGTCCATGAGAAGAGGCGAGCCTTCTGTTTCCCTCGCTTTGGACAAATTTCCGACAGATTTTGATTTTCCAAAACGAGTTTCAAGCATCATGAAAAGTGACAAAATTAAACAAAAAATCTTTTCTATCTGTTTTTCAGGCCAGCACATCATTTTACATAGAGTTTTTAAAGCAAATTCCGAAAAACAAATTATTTCACTGATTTGCTCGTTTTTGGAATGATCTCAACATATAAATCACTCTTACACAAAGTATTGAATAATATAGCACAACAAACAAAAGCAAACAACGTAATCATATCTTTGAATTTTTCTTTCCCTTTAACTCGGTTGAGTTTTGTCATTTTTACCGTGTAAATCCCCTATTGAGCGAATCTGAGAATACTTTCACGTGCCTATATAGTGGAACCTAATTATATATTTCAAAAAATGATATTATGCTCTTGTTAAAGTAATTTCTTTATTAGCAAACATTTGTTTTATTAAGATTTCACAGACAAAACTCCTAAAATAGCAAATAAAATTTTGAGTCTAATAAATTTTAATAATTTGAAGATTGAAACTACTACCATAGCTTATCTATGCATTCTGGATATCAAACTAAACAAACAATTTAAAAAATCCAATACATTAGATTATTAATATAATAATTATATCTTGAATTTTTATATATTTTACACACAACACAATAGACACTCTAAGAATTAAAGATTGGTGACTTCGCAACCCTGAGGGAGTGAAGACAGGGAGCAAAGTCCGCTAACTAGACATGCTAGCCAGCGAAATAATAAATTAGTATGAACAGGGTAGCCTGGCACTTACCAGGCGAACCGCTGTCAAGCGATTCAGAACAGATACTACACTTATTCAGAGCGAATCGCCCTGAGTGCAAAGAATTATTCTCAGTTTTGACTGTTTCATACAAAAAGTGTATTTAAATTCATGTGACAAATTCTTACTTTCCTCGCAAATATTTTTGATTGTAAAATATTTACACGTCAAAATCCAAAATTTCAACAAATCCATTTTATAGAGACCATTAACATACCAATGCTATAAAACGAAGATTTTATAAATAAATTTCTATACATTATCTTTATATAGAATTATCTTGGAATATTCATAGAAGAGATACGTAACTAATAATGTTTTTAAACGACAAACCCTATCAAAAGCTATTAAAACATATAAAACACACTTATCCCGCTTCATTTCGTGGGGTTTAATATTTGATAAAAAAAATTTAGAATTATTATTACCGTGACAAATTTAAAGAATTCTAAACAATAATTTACTCAGCATTGAACTTAGCAACGGCCTTGCCACCTTCAGAAACGGCGTGCTTGGCAAGATCTCCTGGGAGAACAAGACGGACGGCTGTTTGAACTTCGCGGGAGCCGAGTGTGTTACGCTCGTTCATATCGACGAGTCTGGCACCTTCCTGGGCGATTCTCTCGAAGATATCTGTAACGAAGGAGTTCATGACCATCATAGCCTTGTTTGAGATACCGATATCTGGGTGGACCTGCTTAAGAACCTTGAAGATGTAGGATGAGAATGTTTCTGCACGCTTCTTGTGGCGGAGCTTCTTATCTTGCTTGGCGGCGTTAGCGGCATCGACTCCCTCGACGGCTGGCTTCTTCTCTGTTGGTGTCTTAGATGCTGGCTTCTTGGAAGACATCTTAAATTATGATTTTATCGTTATCCCGCCAAATTATTTTTCAATTGATCAAAAAAGACTTGGTCTAAAGTGGCAGAAATGAAAAAATTAAAAAATGCCATTTTACACCCCATGGCTTTTTTCATGAAAATTGGCGCGGAAAAATGAGTTCATTAATTTCGAAGTAATGCCAGCTAAGAAGGGTGTTAAGAAGACAGCAACAAAGACAGCCGTCGATGGTGAACGCCAGCATCCAAAGACACGT
>MRSU01004599.1:0-33478 GCA_008369845.1 Trichomonas gallinae | reverse complement strand
TGATGTCGAGATCTGCATATGCATATCACATCGCGAGACTTGGAGTTAGACTATTGTACAGTCCAAATCTTGTCGAGTATGTGATTAAAATATTTTTATGACTAAATTAATAATTCTATGCTTATTAACTATACATAATTTAGCAAATAGATGATTGCAATACTCATCCATTCTATCGTTATCAGATCAACGAGTATATAAAGAAATCAATTGATTTTCCTTACATCAACAAACTCATCGCCAAGGCTTCTGGAAGCAAAATGTTCTTCATGAATTCAATCCAAACGAAGCCATTGTTAAGGGCATCATCTATCTTCGCCAGATGATTGATGGCTCATCAACAGTCCCAGCCTGCCACATCAACTACCTTCCAACACAATCTATTTATGTCGAAGTCGGCGGAAAAATGGACCAGTACAGCCAATCCGCCTTTACAACGTTACAACATATACAGAGTATGTCCGCGTTTTCATTAATGATGACGAAATTCCAGGAGGAACAGGAAAAGTTCAGTTCATTGCCAGACTCACAAACTACACAAACATTCATTTTATTTATGATATAAAATCATTATATTAGCTAAATGGAGCATGGATTTAAGTGTATAAAGTTGTGAAATATAATAAAACATAACATATTTATAAAAAACCTAACAAATATAAAAAAAATTATTGTTTCCGATATAATTTGCTGCCATCAAATTCGAGGGCTGTTATTGGTGAGCTTGTAATGAATTTGGCAGAAATAACAGATAATTCATGGTTTTCCGTTGTGCATTGCAAAATCAAAATTAAACCATCTTGAAGGCCGGCGCCAATGAATCTTGACTCGCATGAGAAACCTCCAAAAGCTAAAACAGAGCAAACAATCGCAGGAAGTTGTATCTTTCTAATAAAAGTAGCATTATAAGTGTAAATTAAAATTTCGCTCCCAGATCCAATGATTATCTGGCCTAATTCATCATCAAAAGTCGCACAGTTCGCAGCAACATCAATGATATTCAAAATAGTCGATCTAGAAAGCGAATACAAAATTACTGAATCAGTTGTAGCAGTCAGGCCAATCATTTGTTTAGAAGAAATGACTGTAAACTTCGGATGGTTGCAGTTGAGAGTTCCGATGCGTTTGAATGATGATGGCTTTCCATTTGCGTTGTATTTGATTGTATATGTTAAGACTCTGTCAATATTCGTTGTAACAGCGAAATACAAAAAGTTTTGGCTGATAGATAAATTATTGTAAGTGAAACCGTATTTGAATAGCTTTGAATAAACAATCCCATCTACACTTGACATCAAATTCAAAGAACTTGAATTTTTGTTGAAATCAATCGAAAATTCGTAATTTTTGACAGAAGCAAAATCAGATGATATATCTGGAAATTGTTTTTGATTTTGCGAGTCAACACGAATTGATTCGTTAAAAACCTTAAAAGGCACACTTCCGCAGTTCATCATCCACGTATGCCTCTTTGAATTCATTGGATTTTCTGGCTGTTGGAGTGGAGAAATTGACTGCAAAACAGGATAAGACAAAGGATTGAAAACGTTTATCGAATCAACTGCTTCTTGTCCAGTTTGTTTCTTTCCAAAAATCAAATCGATCCAATGTACTAAATTTTCTTTCGTTGAAGTGTTTTCTAGAACCACTCTGAACTTCTCGATGAAATCAACAGGAGAAGTTGCCCATTTTGGAAAATCTAGGTCCATGTTTTCGAAGCAATTTTTGTTCATCAAAATTTCTGGAATAAAGTAAAGTTCTGGAATTATCTCGTTCTGAGTTTTCTGCTTGATTGAAAGTAGTGAAGGTATTGATCTGAATACTCTGTCTCCTCTGTCCCATCCATCATTTAATTCCCATAACTGTCTGCAAAACGGAGAAAATCTGACATTTAACATGCAAACGAGAATAGAATTTGATAAGTTCTCTGCGTGATGATATTTCTGTGATTTGAAGCACTTAATGCATTTTTCTGTGAGTTTCTCTGGATCGAAAACGATTTGCACTGGTTTTGACAGATCTCTGATGTTTTCATTTTCATTGTAATTCTCGTCTTCGAGATTTTTGAGCAATCTTGGGTAGATAGGATAAGCATTCACATCATATGTGCTTCTCTTAGCTATGTTGTTTATCATGAACAAGAAATCGAATGTAGAAAGTTTTCCGCTCTTCCAGTTATCAACGATTTCTTTCTTGTTCGGAACCATTGACCTTTTACCTATGAATTCTTCGATTGGCGGAGTATGCGCGAACTCGAGAATGAAGGCTCCACATGTACTTGAGTGGATCTTCACTGCATTTGGATTTGACAAAATCACATAATTTTCTATCAAAGTTATATCATCAACCATTATAACAATTCTTCCTAAGAAAAGCGAACAATTTCCAAATTCGCCAATCAAAGCTGATTGAATTATCGAGTCCGCGAACAGAGGCTTCATGTCTTCAAGTATCATTTCAGAATTATCATTGAGTTCAGCACCGATTAATATTATTAATTTGCTTTCTTTTTTGATAACGAGACTTTTTTCGCGAATGTCAACTCTGACGAAAACAGCATTCGAAAAAGTGCAATTATTGTCGATCTTGTAGATGTCGCAGAACTGTTTCCAGGCATTGACACATTCCGGATGGAAGACTACTGAATACGACATGATTTGTGGAAGATATTCAGGGAGTAGATAAGAAACTTCTTTGAAATTTGTCAAACCGAAAAATGTTTCAAAACTTTGTCGCTCATATTTTTCAGCTGTAGGATGAGGAAGAGGGAAAGGAGATCGTGAGATTATTGATCTGAAGTAAGGAGGAACATCTATTGTTGAAATAAAGAAAGATTTTGTGAGATTTTCGAGATCCTCAGAGTTTTTAACTTCGGAGAATGTTTCTCTGTATAATCGTTGATAGAAATGAATTTTGTGTTTTTCGTTGTGCCTGCAATAACTGTTAAGATTCCTATAGAAATTCTTGAGAAAAGACAAAGTGTAGTCGATATTGTCTTTGACATTCTCAAAAACAAACAACTGGTGACGAATTTCGTACAAAACTGGTTTTTGCTTGTTGATGAAAAATTGGTCTAAATTAGACAAAATTCTTTGTTTGTCCGTTTCAAATTCCGAGTCTAAAACAGACAAGTCTAAGCTATAAATGTCATCAAAATTCTCTATTTGGCTGGTTTTCTCTATTAAGTCATCATAACCTACCAAACTTTTGACGAAAATTTTGAAATTTTCGAATGTTTCGAATTTGTTGAAAACATTTTTAGTTTTGATAATTGATAGTGTGTACAAAATGTCATCCATGTACTCTGCTGATTGTCCTTTGATTAATTGTTGCAATTCTATCTGTTTTTCGGAATCTAATAAAGGAATCAAGTAAATCAGATGATCTTTAAAATTCGATGCTTGATGAGGTGAAGTATTAACTCTTTCTATAATCATTTGATGCAGATTGAACTCAAAATACTCTGATTGTCGCATGATTAAAATGAATGTTAACAAATCTACAATGAAATGAGGAATTAAATCATTGTTATTCCAAACTTTTTTGACGAAATTAAAAACGAAATAATTCAAGATAAACTTATGAGAATAAATTATCAAAACTTTCATGAACATCATGAAATTGTTGAAATCCACAGATTGTATTGTATTAACTAAGTCCTCTAGGAATTGTGATATGTGTTCGATGTATAAAACGCTTGGATCTTCATCTGTAATTTTTTGTAAATTCAAGAATTCCATAAATTTCGAATTTCGTTTGATTTGTTGGATATTGAATTCCGTATTATCTACATTAAGCTGCAAGTTTTCGAATAATTTTAGATCTGGAGATTTGAAACTAATCAACTCAATGAAATATGAGAAAATCGATGGCTTCAAAATCTGATCAGAATCAATTTTCATGTTTGAAAAAGCTTTGAGGACTGATTTAATTAACTGGTTATCTGATGACGAGAAAACTGTTTTCAACATTGCAAAGAACACAGGATAAGCATTTGGCTTCTGTATTTCGTTATTTGAGTCCAAAACACCTGGTTTTCCTATCGCATAACTCATGAAAATGTCCCAAACAATCCTTTCGTTGGCAAGCCTCTGCATTGCTCTTGCTACTGTGTTTATATTATGATTAATGAATTCGTCATTCGCTGGGTTCATTACTATTGACGAAATCAATGTAACACTTATGTTAATTGACATGAAAAGGCTCAAAAACAATCTTGTTGATTGTCCGAGAAAATCAACTTTTTTGTTTTCGCCCATAGATATTGCCATGATTAAAAACTCTTCCTGCATGTTATTGACTACTTCATTCTCTGAATACATTTGATTAGCTAAATCATTGTTAATTGTTTTGCCGAAAAATTTCGTTAACATGTTGAAAGACATGATTTTCATGAGAAAATCTTGGATTGTATTCATATGGTGACAATTATTTAACATTACTCTCATGAATTCGATTAATCTAGGAATAACTATTTCATATTTCGAATTTGTCATTACAACGAATATTGTCGGTGATATTAGTTTGTAGAACAAGTCCCAGTCGAATCCTTTCTTGTGAGAAAGAGTCCCGCACAAACTTATTACGAACTCCTTCAAAATATTTTCGTTCAAATTCGTCCACAGTCTATAATCAGCGACAATGAAAGAGAGCCAACGAGGAACAAGAGCCAAGAATTCAGATGATGAAAGACAGCAAGCTACATATATCATTAACAAACTCAAATCGATTCTATCAATGCATTCTACTAAGTTATGCGCGAATTTCTTGAAAAACCATTCACCGAGTTTCTTCGAAAAAAGAGGCAACTGAGAAATGAAAGAAACCAAAGTTCTAAGCTCGTCTTGGTCATGGGTTCTCAACATTAAGTCGAATAATTTCTGGACTGACTTCTTTTTCGTTATAACCATGTCGAAAGAGTGAATTGGAACAAATGTCACATAACCATTTTTAATTAGTAGAGCGCTTGGGTGCATTACGTAGTTACTCGTCATGAATCTGTCGAGTGGAACGTTAAAAGCAACATTTGCTGATAAATAGAAAACTAATCCGGGATCATGTTCTTTAGAACCGACAATCAAGTCAATCGAGCGTGCAGAGAAGGATTCTATGAGATATTGTTGACAGTAGACATGGATATTTCTATCAGCTTTAAATACTCCAAAGTAATACCAAGTTTTTGGAGTAATATCGATTTTTTTCTTATTATTATGGAACAAAAACGTGTCATTCTTGATGATAAACTGCTGCCCACTGATTGTAAACAATGGGTAGTCTCTTATTTCGGAATCTATATAAATTGCAAATGCAATTGAATTCATATTCGAAGGAAAAGCTATCCATGATTTGCCCCTTCTCGGATGGAACTCGTAAAGACTTGGATCTATTCTGTGTGTCAATAAACCAATGGATTTTATGTTATCTTCTTTTAATATAGCGAAAGCATCACTTGTTCGAATGAATCTTGATACTACGCTTTTAAGATTGTCTATTGAATGCAATTTCTTGTTCAATTTCTGTGCAACGTGTATAGAATAAAATCCAATCAAAAATTTATTTGATGGCAATGTTGGACCAGGCTTAAAATCCGTGAGAAGCAGAAGAGAAGGGAATAAAATTGGGTCATATGGATTTTCTGGAAGGAAATTCGATAAAACTTGTGGAGAAATTTGAAAAACTTTGCTGGTTGATGTTTGTTCAACGACCCAGTCATCAAATGCGTGACAATTGTAGTTAGCTATATAATCTTTCATCAAACTCAAGAAACTCATTGAAAACACAGGATCATCGAATGGAAGTCCAGAAAAACAGTCATATTTTGTGAAAAATGGTTGAAATCCTGGTGATACTGAGTTGATAAGTCGTGTAAGTTCAAATACTTTCGGAATTTGCAAATTTCTTAATAATCCAATAACAATTGAATAACAAATGTTGTTAGAAAAGACTTGAAACAAGAAATTATAGATTATATCATCTGTGTCATGTGGCAATGCTTGAACTAATGCGTCAATAACCAATTCTGTGGCCCATCTTCTTCTTTTGTTGTCAAGGATGAGTTTTAGAAGGTACATTATGCCATCCATAGCATTTAAATACATAGCTAAGTTGAATGGTGTTGTATTTTCAATAATAAGACTTAAAAATTTGTCATCTCCAAATTGCTCTGAATTTAGCTGAAAACCTGTAATTAATGTTGAAAGATATTGAATAATTGCTTCAACCCTGACCGTGTCTCTAGGGAAAGGAGCAATTTGGAATGAAAGAAACTCAACAATTCGATAAGCATCATTTTTTCTATTCGATATATATATGTTTGATACGCGTGTATAGGCATTGAAGAAGTCATTGGAGTCAGAGACTTCAGGGATTTGCCAATCTTCTATAGCAACACGTGGATCTTTCCAAATAATCTCATCTGCAATGATTTCGAGAATAAAAAGACGAGAATTTCTTTTGCATGCTTCGTATTTGAAGATTTTGTTGAGTAATGTATATATTTCCCAACTATATCCTTCTGTAGAACATTTTAATAAGTCACCGAACATTGAAACAATGGGAAGCGACGCAGTTTTAATATATTCTGAGTATCTTGTTAATGGATCTGAGAGATTTTTGATAAGTGTCCTTCGATTTCTCGAGATAAGAAATATTGTTTGAAATATTAAATCAATTAGCGTAATATTTTGTTCTGGTGGTAGTAGTGAGTCGATAATGATGTAGATAATCGCTTCTATATCCTCGGTCATGAATGAATCGATAGCCTTAAAAAATGAATTTGTTTTTATAAACGGCAAAATGCGATTTAATGACAACATATCGTCTTTTGAACGCTGAATCTCAATTATTTTTCTCAAACCTGACTTACTGAGAAAATTTCGACAACATTGCTCGTTATTGAAGAAGAAACTCATAGATTCCTCAACATCATTCGTAATTTCACCATCTTCTACAAAGAATTTAATGAAATCATCTGTTGAAGGACCCTGCATATCTGATTTTTTTAATGTGTAACAATATTGAGAAAACATGTCACTTTTCTTAGAAAAAAAAATCAATCAAAATATCGAGAATATGACACTTTACTTGTCAAAATGCATTGAAAATGACACTTTACAAATTATTTACATGATAGAATAATAGTAAAATGTCAAAATAATCATCATTTAAAAATAATTACTGGAATAATCATTTTATCATATCATACACTTAAATTACACAACAAAATCTGAAAAATTGATTTAATTATTTTGCTACTCATCATATTATTGTAATGAAATAAATCGACTATAAAGTTTTACACATTTTGCGAAATATCGCTTATAGTAGCTTTGACTTTGAATCAGTTTTCTGGTAGTCAATAACATGAAATGTATAATGCACTCCGAGAAAAATAAGATTGTATAATGATATAATGGACATATGCGTTTATAATTATAGTAAGTCATTTTTGAATTTGGTTTCTTGTTTGAATATTGAAACAAAAAAAATATGTTTGGTTACTATATTCAGCATTTAATAGTATTGTTTATTATCGTTAGTAGTGGTTATTACTTTTAAGAATTGATTAAGTTAAGGAACATGATAAAGATAATTTACAATAATATAAAAATTACAAACAAATATTAATATTTTTCAAACAAGAACTCCAGCTCTCCTTATATATGGTACTCTAGATATTCTTGTTTGTTTCATCTGGGACATTTTTTGGATAAAAGGATTGACCATCAATGAAGTCTTTGCGTAATTAACTCTAATACGATTCTTTTGGACTTCCTTTTTAGATTTTAAGCTGTCAAAGTAAGTTAATGCAAGTAATTCATCGACAGAGAATCTTTCCTCTGGATTTACATTAAGACAGTTCATTATAACCTCTCTAAGGTGTCCATTTTCGATTAAGAATATTGGATAGATTCCTGTGTTGATCTGTCTTATTTGAGTGGCAGCATCACGGGCAAAGAAAGGATAAAATCCTGTAGCGAGATAAAAGAAAGAGACACCAATGGACCATATATCGGATTTGATTGGGTTATACTCCTTCTTTCCAAAGACTTCAGGAGCAATAAACAAGATTGAGTTGTGTGCTCTCTTTTCAGTCTTCATATTGCAAAGGAGGTTAATGTTTAGATCACAAATCTTGATTCTGCCATCCTTATCAAAGATAAAATTTGATGTCGAAATATCATTATATGCAATGTTCTTATCGTGGCATTTCTTAATGGCAACAAGAATTTCATAGCAGTACTTAAGGACTTGTTCATCATTAAGTGCAGTAAGTTTGCGCTTATGCATGCTAGAGAAGAATTCTGGTGGATTGTAGTCATGAACGAAATAAGCTGAACCACTGAACTGGTAATATGTATATAACTTAACTGCAGTGTTTTGCGTGAGTGTCTCCATACTAGGAATATCATGCATTCGGAAGCAGTTAAGCGAAAATCTTGATAAGATATAATTCTTTTGGTTATTAATGGAGTAAACGAGGAATATAGTAGACATATTGTTCTGGCTGATGGTAGAAGTAAACTGGAAGCCGTGCTTCGTGAATAATTCGACTTCAGCGTTGGAAACTTGCATGGAAATATAATGAAAATGAATTTGAAAACGTTATTGAACCAATTTCTGATATTTTCCCAAAACTCGAAAATATGATAAATAACATGTTATAGATATTATGGTGAATAAATTTTATAACTTTACAAAATTACATTCATTTGAATTTTTTGTGAGAGTTTTCAATTGAATAACATTCAAAAATTTACAACATAGTTGATCACTTGATTTATTTAGCAGGCATGCATAATTAAAATAAACCTTGATTCTTTTGAGGATAATTTTTTGAGTCACAATTTGTAACGTCTTCTGAATACCTTTACCTGGTTTGTTTAGCTGCCGTGACAGTAGGCATTCTAAATATATGGAAATGATAGATTTGATTTCAAAATTTTGAGTGATCGCGGGAGGTTAAAGCCACAGTTAAAAGTTTATGATCGGACTCGCCTATTCTTAGTATAGCAATCATATAAGCAATATTATATAAAAAGAATCAGAATTATAGTAGAAAAACTTTTCAGTCATTCCACTTTTTTGTTGCTTTTTATTTTTTTGTATTTGCATTATATGGATGATTTCACTCATAACAATAGCATGATGAAAATTGAATAGTGTTCATTGATAATTGTAAAGTTTTGATATCTCATGAACTATATATGAATTTGATAATAATGGACCATATAACAAAATCTTTTTTATTTGTAAAAAAAAGTGCTATTGCAAAACTTCTTCTTCAGTCCTTTCAAACTGATTTAGCGGATTAAAGATATCGATGTAAACCTGTAGCTGAGGGTATTTTGATGATCTCCGAGTTTTTTGAGACCAAATTTTGAAAATCTTATATTTAGCCGTTCCTTATTAATTTGGTTTAACTATATTCACACTTGAATCATATGATGCTTAATTATTGCTCGATTTTCAAATGTTACTGTTTATTGGAATGCACAAAAAGAAATATAGATTCGCTTTATTTTGATACAAAGAACAGCATTATACAATGTAATGTGAATATTTGTCTTTGTTCCGCATTCGTTTTGGTTCAAATAACATTACTGTCTTGGAATATTGTTTTCTATCTCACAGTAGTATAAATATAGACACCCTATGTGATATTGATATCGATAGTACTATTAACAATATTATTTAATATAATACATCGAAACACAATAACGATTTAGTTGTTTTAAGTGAATCATAATACAATAATAGTTCTGTCTATTTGTTTGCACCAAAATATTATGTTCATTATATAATTGAGATAAATTTTTTTGAATTAAAATGCAGAAGCCCGCAAATGCGTACATTTGAACTTGAATATTCGATTAAATGAGTTACATATGAACATATGTGAAACTTATCGTAAGTATAGATTGAAAATTGTAAATTTCTTATTGTCATTCCAAACAACATCTCAAACTTGAGTACATTAAAGAATATTGCAATTATATGAATATTTATACTACGTTTTTGGATTTTTTTATATTAAATCTTTATTGCAAAATCAAGTGTTCTAATTTATGAAAACAGGTTTAGAACTAGGCAATTTAGTAAAATTTATCGGAAATACATTGACATCATGCACAAATAATGTCAATATCAATGATATGTTTTGAAGTTCATAAAAAATAGGTTAGTTAAAATCAATGAAATAGGTATGGATATCATGTAATACTGATCATTCAGTATAATATACAAGTAATAGTTTATGATATTTCTTTTTCATGCATTTTGATTATCTAAATGATGCTATATTATCATAGTAATGTAACTTTATTATAGTCATGATTATCGAATAATAAAATCCAATCATTGAGTTGGTTTCACAAATAAATTGATCGTAGTTATCTACGTTTTGTAAATCAAGCATTTTAAGCAGCACCAAAGTATCAACATGGTAAAGGGTTCTATAAATAGCCAAAGATGTTGTTATGATTGAGAATGTGTGTATCTGATCTCTCAATATGTGAAAGAATGATAATTTTTTTTATTACTTCACTTTTTTGATGCTCACAAGCACGAGTTTATTCTCACGCGGTGACAAGGCCACAGCCAAGCTCATTCATGGATTGGAATGGTTTACTGTCAACAAGGATGGAAAAGGCTGCGTTATGACAACTGGTCCAGGATCTGCTCCAACACCACCAGATTACCTCCTTATGGGTCTCGGAGCTTGCGCTGGCAATGGAATCAAGTTCCTTCTCGACAAGAATGGAATCAAATACACAAAACTTGAGATCGAAGTTAATAATGACTGGGAGTTCAAGCCACAGAAGAGAATGGATAACTTCAGAATTGGAGTTTCTACAGACGCTGACTGCCCACGTGAGAAGCTTGAAGCTATTATTGCACAAGCTGAACAGGGAATTTGCCCAATTGCTGGAACTCTTCTCCACACACCAAAGATCAAGAGCTATCTCAAGTAAACTAGTCTTAATAAATGTAAATTCAAAAACAAAATCAAATTTTATATTTCATATTTTTTCAATAATTTAATAATCAGATTTTGGAAAAAATATTTGTCGCTAATTACTTTAGAAATAATGATTTATGAAATCAAATAATATATTTACGGTAAAAATATTTTTATAAAATATGAAATTTGAACAAAAACTAAATCGGAAAGATTGAATGACTAATATTTACAATAATATGCTAACAAAAACAAAAAATAATAACAATTTGATTAATTATTTGATAAAATGACTAATAAGGCTCATAAACCTTTTGAAATTGAGTAATAAAATAAGTGTACAGAATAAGAACGAAGTAACAAATGTTGCTTCTAATGGTGATGCAATGACATCAGAAGTTTGGATTTCTTCTTCATTTCTACATGCAATACTGACCTGTTCTATACTATTATGTGGAATAAATGATGATTCATGGCAAATACTGCTTCTTCCTTGAATACTTTTTGTCATGGTGCGCAATGTAATTCTTCTCTCTGGAACATCTGTGAAAAAGAATATAGGCAGTGATGATTTGAACTCGTGTGTTTGTAACACCTTATTTTCATCACTTATTGATACTAAAATATCTGAAATTTCAATGGCCGAATGATATATTTCGCCAATTAAATCGATTCTTTTCTTCAAAGGAATTGTTCTGAAATTAACATTTTCTACATTTTTCTTAGATATGTTTAATGTTACAAAACTAGGAGTAATCTTGTAGTTCTCTGTCTCACCTGCTGTAATCTTGTACCCATTGCTAGATTTCATGTTCGAAAATGTATATTTTCCTGATTTTTCGCTTTTGATTTGATTTGTTATACCGTTTTTATCTGTTATTGCCAACTCCACATTTTCCATGCCTTTGTTATTAATGTCATAGACAAATCCAGATATAGAAAATCTGTTCTTATATGCGACGAAGTTGATAACTGAGTCATTTCCATCTATAACGAAAACTCTATGATGCAAAGGTTCAAATTCGAATTCTTTGAGAATTGGTTTAATGTAATATTGATCATTTTCGAGATTTTCGAATATAGCTGATGAGTTTGTTATAGTCTTGATGTCATGGAACCCATTTATTGATGAAATTGATATCAAAGCTCCATCAACTGGCATCGAAAAGTTCACGAAAATTGTAGACAACTTGCGGGAATCAAAATCAAATGTTCCTTTCCTTTGTTCGAATTTATATGAATCTTTAAAGGCCTTGAGTTCCAGTGCTTGAAGATATGTGACATTATATATCTTGTAGTGACCTGCTTCATCCGATAAAGCTGTTCCTAGGAATTTTCCTTGAGAAAATAATGAAACATTTACATTTTCAACGGCAGGAATAATGTTTCCTTCTATTTCTGTCTTGTATTTGATCTCAAAATAAATTACTGATTGTGAACAGTTATGTGGAAAGTCTGCATAAACAATTGGATTTTCGACAATAAATGGTTTTCTGACAAAACATTCTATTTTTGGAATTTCACCAACTTTCTGTATGAATCTGTATGGTTCTTCAAGCTTTTCGCCATTAACTTTGATTTCACTTTGAGCAATTTTAGAATTTCCTAAAATTACGACTTTTCGAATAACTTCTGTTACATTGATGACCATGTTATCTACCGGTTTGAAAGAATCAAAATTATAGCAGTCTGTTGGAATGATACTGTAAACTTTCGTTTGAACTGTATTCCATCCTTTTGTCAAATGTGTTATAGTGTTTGGAGCAGTGAAAATCGACATATTATAATGAGAGTAAAGTCTATATTGATGGTGACCAAAATTTGCAACAACTCCAATAAATTGAGATTCATTTACTATAGTAACATTGGTAATATTGAATTTGTAAAATGTGTTGTTGTCGGACTCAATATATACATCATAATATCCTGGTGGTACCGAATCAAAATTAACGTATCCGTTTGATTTAACTTTTGCTGAATAATTATGCTTTCCTGATAACACAACAGTTGGAGTATCATAATCTCCTACTATTACACCAATGAAACCTTTAACTTTCGAATGCTTTGTGTAAAATTCGATATTTTTTGGTGATTGAACGAGAAAAGCATCAGAATCTAGCTTACATTCAGATGAAATAGTAACTAATACAGGATTGTTCAATGGTGCAATGATCGTAAAGGATCCATTGTGAACTTCAAGAATATTTTCTGGATCCGAGCTAATTGAAACGTTATAATCCAAACAATCAGAATTTCCTGAAATAGGTCCATGTGTTGCAGTTATTGTTAAGTCTCTTGGTGGATTTGTTCCAATCGTCTGAATAATTGGAATGGAAAAAATCCAGAATGGATAAAACACTTTAATTGTCGGTAGACGTATTGGAATTACATTTTCAAGCGTAAATCTGCCGTGATTATCTGTATAGCATGAAATATCTAATTCGATTAACTTAACTAAAGCATTTTTGCATGGTTCTTTGTTTGTCAAATAAACAGTTCCGCTTATATGTGTTCCCAAATAGTATAATTCTATTAGATTTGTCAATGCGTTTTCATTTATTGTGATATTTGCAGAAGAAATTTTAAACTTCGGATGTTTGCATGATAATACGTAATTTCCTTTGGGAATATTTGCTAGTTTAAAATGTCCTGTAGAATCAACGTTAATTTGTGTAGAAAAGCGCCATGAATCAAGATTTAGAACAATTGATGGAATTGTAACATTTTGCGGGAATATAACAACACCATATGGTTCCCATGAATCTACCTCGAGTTTGACGTCAGTTAAAGGATTTGATTTGATTTCAAAAACTTTTGAGCGAAAAGTAATGTTCGGTAATCGTATTCTGTATATGCCTGGCTTAAGGTTGCTAAAACAAAAGTGACTTTGATTTGTTTGATTCGATATTTTTGTTTTTTCTTGTATATTGATTAAATCGACGGTAACTGGTACAAATAAAGGTGATCTCTCTTTATTTGTGATATTATTGGTTGAATTTTGATCTGTAGAACTGGTTTCATTTGTTATATTGATTTGGCCAATTTCTGAAACACATAAAATCTGTCCAGAAATATCAAAACCAGTAATAACGAAATCTATTGAATGATCATATGGAGCTCGAATTGTAAAATTTCTATTTTCGAAATTGACTCCATCTGGCGATTCGATTTGGATTGATATTTCGCCCGGTAGTGTAGCATCTGATATCCAATAACCAGAGGGCTGCACTTCAACTTGATCAATTAACGATCCTTTTAATTTTCGAATTTTTATCGAGAGATTTGAGAAGAAAGATGCCCGTACGCCCTCATATGTGAAGTTAAAAGTCACAAATCCATCGATAAACGATGATTCTTGGGCAGAACAAAGCATGAAATAAAGTAAAATCATTTTTTATTTTTAAAAAATGAATCAAACTGATTCATTGAAGCAAATTTTTGGCGAAAATGGGCTGAAAAAGATCAGAGAGAATCCAATGGTAAGTGGATACTTGAATGATCCAGAGTTTATCTCAATGATTCAAGATATAAATGAAAATCCGCAAAATATTTTGAAGCACCAAAGCAAATTTTCGAATCCTTTGGCATTAATGACAATTCTGCCGCTCATGATTCCAAATGATAAGCACGAAGAAGAGAAAAATAATAAAGTCAATAACAAAGAAAAAGCTGAGAAAGCTAAACAACAGGGAAATGAATTATTTTCTCAAGGGAAATATGCTGCTGCACTAGGAAAATACAATGAAGCTTTGATTTTGGATCCAGAAAATATTATTTATCATACGAACAAATGCACAGCATTGATCAAGCTTGAAGATTATCAAGGTGCAATTTCTGCAGCACATTCTGCGATTAGTGCCGGAAAAAGAAATTTAGCTTCCGAAGATGCAATGTGGAAGGCATATATGAAGCTGGGAACAGCTTATAAACTAGCTGGAGAAAAAGACCAAGCAATTACTGCTTTTGAAACAGCATCCGGATACAAACAAGATGTACTGACGACAGAAGCACTCAAACAACTACGTGGTAAGTAATGAATGCATGTATAATCTTTATATTATTGCTCAAAACTATTCACTAAAATATTATGTTTGTTAAAACATATTATTAACTGTTTCTACCTAGAACAAGTACTTATTTGATTAATACTATCGTATTATAGCACATATTCAATTGAAATATGATATAATATAATAGCTAAATCCAAAAATTAATCGATAAAATCGAATACATTGTCTTTTATTGATAAATTTAATTAACTTTCTGAAGTATGTAGCCATTATTTTCAATATGTTGAATTCCAAGCAGATTTCAATAAATATATTATGATTCGAAATATAAAATAAGTCAAAAGCCTGATAAAGCATGAATTCAAATAAGAAATATTGGATTTGGTAAGTTAAAATATGCTAGTTATTGATTTTGGTGATTGTCCATAAAATTGAATTAAAATTTTGGCCATTTTGACGAAAAATATACAGACTAAGACAAAATGTATAGCGAAATATGAAAGAAAAAAGCGAAAATGAAAAATGAAGTCTCGGAGCGAGACGATAAAAGCGGCTTTGGTCGAACCTTTTCCCATGGGTCGTAAGAAATTAAGCCGCGCTCGCGAATCAATCATCAACTCTCTCTCCCTTGTCACAAAGTCCGGCAAGTACCAGCTCGGCATTGACAAGACACTTCAGTCCCTCCGCAATGGCGAGGCCAAGCTTGTTATCTTCGCATCTAACATCGCCCCAGCTCACCGTTCTCTTATTGAGTACTACGCTATGCTCTCCGGCTGCGATATCCTCCCATTCGATGGTGATAACGTTGACCTCGGCACAGCCTGTGGTAAGTATTTCCGCTCCTCAGTAATCTCAATCATTGATGCTGGTGAGTCCGAAATCCTTAAGATGATCAAGCAGAAGGAAGAGTAAAAATATTACAATTTTATTTAATAAATGGATACAATTTACAATTTTCTTCAATCTTTTGTCTTTTTTCTTTAATCTATTGATACATCTTTCAGACTATCTAACATGTTCTTCTTCATTTTGTCTCTTTTCAGAGATATCCGTTGATAAAATCTTTTGACATTCAAGAGGGGACAAACGCGCAAAATATATATAGATCATATAATGATAATATATTATGCTGCTAAAATAAAACTGCTTTCTCTAGAAAATAAAAGCATCAGCACAAATCATATCACTTTATCAATTATCAAAAAAAACATTAACAATTTATTCGGGCTTCATTATATATAGTCATGGCTTTAATATTTTAAATCTATTTTGATATATTAAAATTTGCGATCGAATAAACGCTTTCTATTTTTATACAGTATTAGTAAATGTTGAATTCCCAAAGGAACTTTTAGGTAAAGAATAAAAACAAACATAATATATATTTTCGCGATCTAAAAAAATTAATTAAAACGACCTTCTTGGCGTGCAATAATTCTATCTACAATATCCATGTATTCTTCGAAGTCTTTCCTGATTTTTAGTGCTCTTTCATCAATAACTGGTGTTTCTTTACGTGGTTTTGGTTTTTGAACTTGTGATTCTTGTAAGAACTCTGCTGGGTTGATTTGCGGAATCACTATTTTTGCTCTGTAGAATGTTGTGTATTCTTCTTCCTGATCCATTGGAAGCAAGTATGAAAAAAGAGGGTCATGAAAAATAAATGAGGGGTGAAATAATATTACCCATAGATACTACCAATAGCTTATAGGCATGGTACATCTGAAGAACAATTACTTATAAAAACGTGCAAAGAGGCATCTCGGTTGAAGATATAAATTCCAAAATTTTATTATTAAAAATTTTCACCAAGTTATTTAGGTAGTTAGTTGACATTTAACATCTCGCGTATGCACAACAATATGGTTTTAGATGTTTACAAACTGAATGTTATTCTCAGCATCAATCGTATTTGGTCTTCGATGTATAGAGCATAAACGATGGGATGGATATTTAACTCATCATTTGCAATTTAACATGGAATTTCAGGTCAATTCGGTATTTTCGAATTAAATAAAGAAGTCTCGTAAATCAATATTTTGGATTCTAGACACTATATAGATGCTTGTACAAAGTATAAAATGATAATCGATGATTATCGAACAAAAAAATTATCCAAGGGAATATACACCATAAATGTTGCATATGCAAGTGAATTTTTCAGTAACATATTTTGTTGATACGTAATCATCGGTTCTTTGATCCCATAATGACATTGATCCTGAAAAGATCGCTTGACCAATATTTTCTAGCAGTGTTAATTGAACAAAAACAGCAAAGTATGGCTCTACAGCATGTTTAACTTCCATAGATATACCATCTGTTATAATTTTTAGAAATTCTTGAACAAATTGAAAATTAAACTGTGGATCCTCGAAAACATCCTTCATGATAAAATCAGCAATTTCTTTCGCCTTTTCTTTAGGAAACTTTGGAAGAGAGTTATTTGATTCTACCTTACAACTCATTTTATGTTTTTGTCAAGTAAAAATAATTTGTCATGTAAATCAATATTTTTAATGCAATCGTGTAAATGGCCAGGAGAGCCTTGTTTGCCATCAGTACAATGCAGGCAACCTCAAGGTCATTTAATATCGTTTATAATAACAGATGGATGGGGAAATAACCAAGTTGAAATTCGAAGTGCACAAATTCAAAGCTCTGATGGCTCTATTTCCGAGGTTTTACTCACTGATAAGTGGTTTTTCAATGCGGAATCTTTCCCTGATACTATCAGTTTTGCATTAAAATCTACAGAAAGACCGAGTTTTATTTTATTTGGAAATGGATATGGAAAATCAGGAATAAGATCATTAACTGTTTTATATGACAATGAACAGATTTGGAAAGGTGAACTTCCAATATGTACTCCAAATTCGCAAAATTTTCCAATTGCTGTTCCTATCAAAGTTAATGAGTTTCAAAAGCCAGATATTAAGTCTCTGCGTAGCGCATCGCTTAACTTCAGTCTCGATCTCGAAAATATATAATTTTTTGTATCAATTATAGTTGCTGATTAGCTTCGGCTCCTTAATCCAAAAATGAATCATCACATAAGAATGTCGAAAATTACAAAAATCATTTCAATCACTGAATCCAATGGAATATGACATTTTTGCTAGTCGACTAGGTTTAACATTTTGCTGATATGGTTCTAATACTACAAGTTTGAATTTTTAGCATTTCAAATCAATTTTATCCTTTCAAAGCATTGATTTTAATTATATCAAAATCATCAGCACGATTTTGCTATGCTAATTCTATAGAAAAATTTAATTTAAATGTTTTATCTTTGTATCGATATTATAAAAATTACTTTTTATTAGATTCCAATATGATATTTTTCGTACATCTCTCAAACTGTTTGAGTCATCTCATTGATATCAATGATATTGCTTCAAAATTTGAAAATAGATAATGAAATCAAAAATAACTAATTGATAAATTTTAGGTTTTTATAATCATTTTAATTTTTTCCATTTATTTCGGTTTAATTTTCGATTTTAAAATGACAATAACCATAAATATAAGTTTATTCACACGATTTTCGTGAAAAAATATCATGTTCACGCATTATATATTTCATATCAAAATTTGGATTTACACATAACCAAAAAAGCAAACATTGCATACCGACACAGTTGGAATTTTAAACATACTGTAAACATAAGGAATGTCAATCTGCATTTATGGTAAATATATTAATTAAATTTCAAATGAATCCGTGTATCTACAACGGATCTTACACAATGGGATCACACTGAAATAATATTTATTACTAAACTTTGGAGATAGGAAATCCGTTTTTATCCCGATAGAATTATACTGTTAGTAAAAAGTTTGAGCGCTATTAATAATATTTTGCTATACGACTAGTTTTAAATAACTATCAGACAAGCTAGGAAGATATTTCCTTCTTGATCTTAAGCATTCTTGAGCTTAAGAGCCTCCTGAATGGCCTTCTTAAGGACTGGGATAGCAACCTCGATATCCTTTGGTGGCTTGCAGAATGAAAGGCGGAAGAAGCCAGTCTTAGCGAAAGCAGAGCCTGGAACGACGATGATGAAGTTCTTTGCGAGTGTTTCGCAGAAAGCCCACTCATCGATGCCATCTGGAATCTTCGGGAAGATGTAGAAGGCACCTTCTGGCTTGACGTACTGAATTCCGCATTCATCGAAGCACTTGCAGATCATATCACGAGATTCGTTGTAAAGGTTGATATCAGATGTAGCTGGGATAACCTTTGGAATGATTCTCATGTGGAGACGGTTAGCATGAACGAAGCCTATAATTTCATTTGCATGAGCGAGCGAGTGAACAAGGAGCTTGTAGTTCTGAAGGAGTGGGTTGACAATGATGCAGCCAATACGCTCACCTGGGATGGAAAGATCCTTAGAGAGGGAGTATGCGACAATGGAATATGGGTAGACATCGAAGATGTGGTGGTGCTTTGTGCCTGGAGCAATGACACGGCAGTAAACATCATCGGAGATGACGTAGATTGGGCGGCCGTACTCCTTGGACTTGCGATCGAGAACCTCGCACATCTTGTTGACTGTATCCTGAGAAAGGAGTGTGCCTGTTGGGTTGTGTGGGGAGTTGATGATGATAGCACGTGTCAATGGTGTGATGACCTGCTCAAGCTTTGTTGGATCAATCTGCCAGCCCTGCTCGAATGTTGTGTCGAGGACTGTGACTGTAGCGTGCCAGTTCTCAATGTAGAATGGATACTCAAGGAAGTATGGAGCAACAAGGATAACTTCATCACCGACGTTGAGAATAACTCTGAGAGCGACGTTAATGGCACCAGCGCAGCCTGATGAAAGGACTATGCAGTCTGGGTTGATCTTAACGCCCTGAATTTCAGAGAATAAGTTAGCGAGGACCTCACGTGGCTTCTCATCACCCTGTGTTGAGGAGTAGCCGTGGCAGAGTGGGATCTCTTCAGCGGCGATTTCCTTAAGGGCATCTGTGTAAGCTTTTGGTGGTGGGACACGTGGGTTACCGATTGTGAAGTTGTGGATTTTATCAGCACCGTGTTCCTTTGCAAGCTGCTGAGCAAGGTTGTCCATTCTGCGGATAGCAGAGCCACCGCTGGAGCATTTAAGCATGTATGGAGAGAGCATCTTGTTCGAAAGTGTTTTCGGCGGTTATTTCAAAAACCGTCTTTTTTGAATTCATCGTTTTCATGAATTGAATATAGTCGATCAAAAAGTCCTCAATTATTTTTATATCGGCTTAAATTCCCTCAATTATTTTTTTTGAATCCATTATGTGTGGAGAAATGAAGTGAAATAAATTCAAGTTTCTGTCAGCAAGTTTTATAACTATTTTAATATTAAACATACACATTTCTATTTAGAATTTTTATATTGGTCTTTTAAAATGGGAAAATTTCAAGATCATAACATTTCACTGTTGATAGTCAATAAAATATTTATGAAATCGAAAGTAAAAATCTTTGTTGTAATTTGGAAAAGTCGCTTGTAACTACATGGTTGTTGTATTTTGGTGTTTGTAAAGATAAACGCAGATTTATCTTCCATTTTCCTGTGCGAATGACTTAATTTGGGTAGTATCAGATCATTCTAAAATTTTAGCGAATCACAAATCTAAAAAATGTAATCATTTTATACAAAATCCATATATAATTTTCAAAATTATATCTATTTATAGCATCGAATGCCAACGATCGATCTTTATTTTTTCCTGAATAAATACAACATTCGATAATTCAGGATTGTTCATAATTCTATAATCATCTTTGGCCTTCATGTATATTATTTCATGGCAAAAAATAGTATTTGTACAGAAGATTCTTTCGGTCTAAATTCCTTATGCATGAGTTGGAGAGACATGAACACCATCATAATGTTTGGCAGACAATGAAGACTTATGATTGATATGACCGATGTTCTAGCCATTAAATATGCAATGCGATCAATTTTTAATCTTCTTGTAATAACAAGAAAGAAGAGTAAATGACCAATATACTTACATTCAGGAACATCAGCTTATCAACTACAAATAGTTAAAATACTGACCAAAGACTTCGAAAAAATTTCAAATTGATCTCGGTATGAATATTTATCAAACAACTACATAATAAAATTGGGTTGCAACTTTGGAAGATATTTTGACTTTAATAAAATTGGAAAACTCTTGTTTTTTTTTTGACAAATATAAGGATTTTACAAGCAAAATGTCAAAAATTTTTATTCGACATAGAAGTTTTAAAAAATGGATCCTGGAAAATCCCGGGATTATTTCCAAATTTGCATCCCTAAAAAAAATCGATATAAACATAGAATATGATACAATGCACTTACAAAAAAGCTACTATTCCGCATGAATAATTTCATTTGATCGGAAATTCAAAACTTATAGTAATATGATTGTATAACATGTATTGTTACTTTTTCCCACGGCACATAAGTTGAACTCGTAAAAAAATAATAATTTTGATTATTTTTCAATATTAGGCTTATGGAAAGTTCGAGCGAGAATTACATCCTCACCATTAACTATAACATCTTTCCAATTTCCCATAATATTCGATTGATCATGATTGTGACCAGAATATTGGAAAATTGGAATACCAAGTATTGTTTTCACGACATTTACTTGAGGACGGAATGATACAACATACATAAATTGAACCGTAAGTACAAAACTATGAATGGTAAAATAAATATAAAATATTATACTGAATATTTGTAATAAATGTTCACTAAAAGAGTTCATATTACAGATATCAGCAAAATAGTGGCGGATTAGGTCAACTGAATCAAATCCGCAAATTATTGTAAATGAGAAATAGTAAAGAAAGACTCGAAATGCATTATAGGTGCAGACACACCTATTTGTTGACGGGAAATGTAAAAATCTTGAAGGAACTTCAGTTTGGCATTTATTGCAGAATGAATCTGTTCCAGATGACTTTTGGCTTTCGATATCTGAGCTTGCTGACTTTGGATATGATATAATACCTGAAAGAGATGTAAATATGAAACAATAATATCCGGAATATAAGCAGAAATAGAATGCTGATTGGCCAATGAGGTTTGAAAACGAAGAATGGCAAAACATTACTAATGTATAAGCTGCTAAATTTGTCGCAACAATGAATGAAAAATCTTTATTATTCATATATTGGCACTTTTTTCGTCTATCATTTTCGTATTCATCATGAAAAAACCAAGAAATCTCACCTATCGAAAGCAATTTTAGTAAAATAGATAGATATAACATCAATTACAGATGAGTGAGATATGTTCTATAATGATGTAAAAGCAAAATGTAGTTTAGAAACTATCAGAAAGATCTATTTATTTTGATACCATTCGATAAATAAATTAAAAAAAAAAAACAGAAGTATATATTATATAGGCATAAAATTAATTGTTTATGCTTGCATCATCTTTCTTTAAGGGCTTTCTATGTTTAATTTGATCAATTAAATCCCAGAAGAACAAAGTTTTATTTAATGGTAAAGTTATTATCACACTCATTTTCATATAATATAGCTTATATTATGATTGAGCAGCAAAATATTGAAAGATCTCGAAGTTTTGCCAATATACTATATACATTTATCATATTATATCTTAAATAAAAGTCAGAATGATTGCTTCTACACCTCGAAAAATTGATTTTCTTTGGTCATTTTATTATAAACGTATTTTGATGGAGAAATGTTCGATGTTTTTGACAAATGTCAAAAATAATTAATTGATACATCATTATCAGGAAATATATCTACTGAACGAAATAAAACTATAACAAGATTATGACTAAAAATCATATATAAACCTAAAAGAACATATCATTATCGATTAATTTAGGATGGTTTTCGAATGATTTGATATTTTTTTGACATTTAATTTTTGACAATTGTCAGATGTACTTCACTTTTTTCATCGAGGAACCAATTTTTTTGATGATGAATGAAAATCTGGACATTTCTAGGCGAATGAATAGCGTATCACCCAGCATCACCAGGAAATGAAATAAAACGCTTTTTGCCTTCCCATCAGGACACCTTGTAAACTATTGAATATTTTTTTATAAAAATAATGGCTGACGCTGGGTCTGTTGTTCAGTGTCTGCAGCGATATATTGGCTTGTTTACATCCCAACCTGCTGGGGAATTGTCTCAAGAAGAGATGAAGGGCTTTAACGATCAGATTGCTGAAGTTACGAATCAATTGGTCTCTTTCCAGCAGGCCCCGGGTTATGCAGAGATTCTCATTCAAATATTTTTGAATAACCCATTAGAGCAAACACTAGGAAATATCATTATGACTCAATTGAAAAATACAATTAAAAATTATTGGCAAAATGATCAGTTATTTAGCAACAAAGATGAAATTCATCACGCTCTACTTAATCTCATTTTACAAAACTACGTAAATCAATCAGAAACTACTAACAATTTGTTAATCACAACGATTGGAATTATTTCTCAAAACGATTTCCCACATAAATGGGCCGATTTTAACGACCAATTCCAAGAATTATGCATGCATATAACAGCAGAAGCAGTTCCTTTAGAGTTAATTCCAACTATTAATGCAATGCTTCTTGTTGTCTACGAAGTTTTCCATAATTTCGAAGATTCTGATAGAAATGATGACAAAATCCAAAGATACGCTGATACTTGGATCGAAATCGTTATAAATCTTATGTTATTTATTGCTAACGACATTTTCACAACAGAAAACGTAAATCCAATTTTCGTCGAACTTATCTGCACAACATTTAAGTTATACAGTTGTCTTATGAAGCCAGAGCTTCCAACACAATTCCTTGATAATCTTCAAGCAACATTTCAGTTATTAGGCATCCTCGTTGAGGCTGATATCGATTCACCTAAAAACAACGATCTCAAGATGCAGATCTGCGAAATTACGAAGAATTTCACGCTTAGATATCCAGATAAGATTGCAAGATACGCAGAAAACAGACGTAGCCAGAATATAGAGTTTACAGAAGAAAATGAAGCCGAATTCAAGCAAACATGGTATAATCTTCTTTACCAGATCATTCAAATGTTATTTAAGCAAGGTCAACTCCTCAATACAGATGAAGAAACAGATATAGAACCACTCAGCAATCAAACAATCGTCGCAGGCTTCAAAGTTGTCACAGATATCGTCAAGCAACAAACAATCAGAACAGAATTTATGGAATTATATGAATTCCGTTCAATCTTCGACATTGTTGCGCAATTCTTAGGAGTTACACAAGAAATGGTTGAAACAATTCAAACAGAACCACTTAAATATTTCAATGATGATATTACAGGCATGGATATGCAAATTGAAACCCCAAGAAAGGCTGCCTACAACTTAATGAAGACACTCAACAAGTTCTATGGTGAGCAACTCCAAGAAATTTATGTTAATGAAATATATAATCCATCAAATCTTCCTTCTTTCGAGGAATGGGACAGAGTTGATCAAATCATCTTCTTCACAGGCATCCTTATCCCAACAAAGACAAACTTCCGCGAAGGTGTTGTTGATTATAACGAAGAATTCCCACTTTCCGAATTCGTTGAACAATTTATCATCCCATGTCTTGCTCCAAATTTCCCATACCCTATCTTGCAGGCAGATGCTATCAAATTCTACGTTGAATTCCGCAGTGTTATTGATGCGGTCAACATCACAGCTAAGCATTTCCCAACATTCTTCGCATTATTGGGAAGCCAGAGCCCAACAGCAATATTATATGGTGCCTATTTGATTGAACGCCTTTGTGCATCAAAGACTTTGCAGATTGACTCAGACTTCTTAGTATCACAGAATGTTGTTTCTATTATAGATCCACTCATGAGAGTCCTGAAGATGGATAACCAGCCATGCCCATACATCGGGAGAGTTTTAGTCAGAATCACAACCGTCGCTGCTTCAGCTTTGACATCCAAGTCCGCCGATATGATCCAGAGGATCATCCGCATCCTCAGGGAGGAACTCAAGAACCCAAGCGACCCAGAGTTCGTCCACAACATGTGGGACATCATCGCCGCATTGTTGATCTACTCAGGAGCTCCTCTCGCTCAAGTTGAGAAGCCAGTAATGGATCTTTTGATCGAAATTATCGACCAGGAGTTCTACGACTTTATACCATACGCTATACAGATGCTTGCTGCCCTCATCAACGCTCACACAGAGGGCCACGAGCTCAACCCTTACTACGTGGAAATGTTCAACAAGATCATGGCAGAAAACATGTGGCTTCCAGCAGGTAATATTCCAGCTCTTCAGATCGCCATCGCAGCTTATTCCAGGGCGTACCCACAAATGGTCCTTGAGGCTGCTGGTGTAATAATGGAGAGGTGCAGCTTCCTGCTGACAAAATATGTCACAATGGCTCCATCATTCAACATTCTTTCCACTTTGATCTCGATATTCGACAGGCCACCAGCTATGGTCACAGAGATCTTGAACATCATCATCGGCAACTTTAGCGAGTCGATGCCTAAGTACAGACGCACATTTGCAATCTTCATGTGCTACTGCGTCACTTTGATGGGTGCAGATGCATTCGTCCAGTGCATCCCGTCAGACAAGATCGATCTCACATACAAGGAGTGGGGCAATGACATTCAGTACGTCGGCAGCAGCAAGAAGGATATGGATCGCGTTACAGCAGGCGCGATCAACTTTTTGAGGAACTGCTCAGTAGCAACGATAGAGCAGTGGAGCATGATTCTCTGCGGCCTCATTAGAATGATCGAAAGACCAGTTGATACTATCAAAGAAGAGATCATGGCTACCAAAGAAGACGAAGAGTCCGCCAAACAATTCGATACTACTTTCTCTAGATTGACAAGTGTCGAAAAGCCAGTTATTATTGAAGGCGAAATTCCAGAAAACACGAACTTGAGCTTGTTCATCGCTGTTTCGCTCACAGAGATTGGTCAGTTAAGGCCTGGATGGATCCCAAGAGCAATTGAGCCTCTTGAAAATATTATCAAAGAATCTTTCCTCAAGATGCAAGAAAGATACGCAGAAAATGGTGTTGTATTCCAATAGAAAATTAAACTATATTTTTTTTATATAAAAAAGCAAAATTTTTAAATATTTTTTTAATGTAAAAAAATAGTACAACAAACAAATTAATTTGATTTGGCTTTCGGTGGTTCGTTATTATTCGGGAGAATTGTGTTGAAAAAGCGATGAACTGCAATTGATTTGCATAAATCAAAGAAGAAACCAATTGTAATAGCAACAGCAATGATTGAAAATGGAATTGTCCACATTAAGAATATAAATATGCATTCAACGTCGAAGTAATTGTTTGAAAACATGAATTCTTGCCATCTTTCGTTGAAATATGCGTTAACATTCTCCGTAAAGCACACAAATGTAATAGAAACGAAGAACTGTAGTGTTAAAAAGAACGTGCTGTTTCTGTATCTGAATAAAGAATAAACGAAGACTGAAATAAACGCGAAATAAATCAATAAAGGGATATCGAAGTAGTTGATACTGAGAAGTGTGTGCAAAGAAGACTGGATGAACGATGGTCCATCGATAACTTCATATGATATAGGCCCGCTGTTCATTATTTTGTCACATTTTTAGAAAAATGACATTTTTTTACATTTTTGTCAATTTTTTTTTCTTTTTTGTTTTTGTCAAAGCAAAGCTAACCTATCATTCTCCTTCATAATGCTTCCTTATTTTAGCATGTTTCTGCTAATTGTATGATGTACATTGTATCAGAATAAATACTAATCATGACCGATCTAATGTAGCAGCCGATTTTAATGCTGTCGAACCATTAGACTTATTATTTTATTATTGTAATTATTACTAATATTGATGCTGATATGAGCATTGATTGTTTTGATTACATATAAGGACAGAATAGTTTAAATTTTATAAAACAAATAAAACTATTATGTAATGATTTTGTCGATGACGAAATCTCTAATTTGCTGACAGTGGTCACTGATTTCATGACTTACGATATCAATAAGGTCTATATGCTTGACTATGGCAAAGTACTCAGGTATCTTCACCATATCAACGAGAAGATCAAGTGCAGGTTTAATCAAATTTTCATTGCCGCCGACAAAGAACACTGAATATTTTTTGATCAGTTCTTTGTATTCATCGAAGAAGCCAAAATTTATGATCTTCCTGCAATTTGTAAGGAAACTAACTTTATGATGTTCATTTGTTGTGAGGCTGAGAGCCATTTCTATGTATTTTTCAAGGAATTTCTTCTTGCAAAGTTTATCAATCACTTCATTAGATATCTGGGCAACAGATATAATTGTGTTGCAGAAGCCTATAAATCTATTATCATTGCTGGAAAGAAGTCTAACCATGAAAGAAGGGAAGTGAGGATTATTTATCAATGCATCACGATGTTGCTCTCTAATGAAGATTGTGCAGAAAATCCTTACGCAATTTTCAGTGCTGCAAAAGTTTTCTTCCATCCAAATGTTGTTTTTAGCAATCATTTGTGCAGTACTTGTTGACGATGCAAGCTTGGATAAAAGTAAAGCAGCAATTTCACATTTACTGCCAAAAGATATTATCTGGTCAATTAATGTATCTTGGACAGCAAAATTTTCACTTTTTGCGATCAACGATAAACAACATTCTCTTGATCCTTGGTATTTGATATGAACCAAAAGTATATCAAATGGAATGTTGATCTTCAGTTTAGTGCTAATTAATAAGCTGTAAACTGTGCTGACAACATTCAGATCTGTTGTATATAAACATTGCAAAGCAATGTCAGAACATTTCTGGCTGAATTTCTCTGCGAAAACATTGTTTGTTAAAAGATGATATATTATCCTTAAATATTCTATTTCGCATTTTTTCTCAATAAAAACTAAAGACTGATCTAAGAATCTCTCTAAAATCGGGAAAGGATCAGCCATGAAATTAAGATTTGCAACGTAAACAGAGAAAATTCTGAGAACTTGATGAACTTTGTATTTCGCCATCGAAAGAATCTGCTCGCATCTTTCTATTGTCATGAATCCAGGGTTCATAGGAATCGTGTAAAGAATCAAACGAGCACTGAGTGAAAAAAGACATGGTGTTTGTATCGGAAGATTATCTGGAGCTTGAGAGCGTCCGAATGGCTTCCATGCTGTCTGGTTATTCTCAACACATCGAAGAACATTGCTCATTGTTGTTTTGCATATATGAAGTGGAATCGGAGGTGAAAACAGCAAAGAAACAGCTGAGAAGAAATCTTTTGCATTTTTCTCATTCAATCCCCACATTGTCTTCAAGAAAGTGTTCTGAAAGGTGGGAAGCGTGTAGTCCAGTAAAGTGTCAACATTTGTGGAACCGTAAATAGATCTGAATCCTAAAATTTTCGGACTTTCCATTTCTAAGAAAATATTTTTCATATTTCCATTTTCGTCATATTCAGGCGGCTTTGGATCAACGAAAACCGATGGCTTTGGTATATCCTTCTTCTCATAGACATAATCATTTGGATCGCCAAGCAAATATTTCGGCTTCAAACTCTCCAAAACTGGTGAAACGGGAATTTCACTTTCGCTTGGTCTTTCGGATGTTGAATCAAAGAAAACTGCAGGGGAAATCATCGATGATAAAGAAAACTTTGGTATTTTCTTGACAGTACCTAATGATATCAATCTTTGTAGATTCAAATCATCATCTTCCTGATTTGTTCTCAGTTTTTTAGAAACAAAGTTATCCTCGTCATCGCTGTCTCCTATTTCTTCTACATGATCTCCAAATTCTTCGTTATCTACTATATCTGATGGAGGAGGAAGAGAGTATTCTGGTATATCATTCATCGTTGAGAAAGTGTTTTTGAATAAATTGTTCGATTGCTTTTTGATTGATTTGGCTGATTTTGATTTCGATTGGATTTTCTTCGGATATGCTTCTGTTACACTGAATGAAGGTATTCCATCTTCTCCTACTTTGTGATCTTGTATTACTTTCTTTTTAATTTCCATTTCTTCCTTTTGCGCTTTCGTGATTCTCTTCAAAAATGGACTCGGCTTTTTTCCTTTTTTGATGAAATAGTCGGAATCATACAACTCGAAAAACTTCTGCATCTCGTCAACATCAGTGTCTGGGAAATAAGCCTTTCCATTGCGAATTACGTCCATAACTTCAATGAATGTTGGTCTAATGTTAGGATCATGATGCCAACATTGATTGATCAAGTTTTTGAGTTTATCCGGGCACCTTGAAGGAATTTTGGGTCTTTCGTGCCCTTTAACGACAGCACTGAGATGTTGCACTGGGGTGTAGTTCTTGAAAGCTTTCTGGTCAGTGAGAAGCTCCCAGAGAAGTATTCCGTAGCTGTAAACGTCAACTTTGTTTGTGTAATTTGATTCGGTGTAAACTTCTGGAGCCATCCATGCTGGCGTTCCAATATTTTGTGTCATTAGCTGAGCTTCATCTGATTTCACTCTGCTTAATCCAAAATCGCAGATATGCGGGTATAATTTTCCATCTAATAAAACATTTAATGTTTTCAAATCGCGATGAATGATTTTGCGATCATGAAGGTATTGCATGCCACTCGCAATGCAGAAAGCGATAATCGTCTTGTTTGTCGGTGTTAATATTGGAGCTCCTTCCTGATGAAGGATTGCTGCACGTAATGATCCTTTTTTGATATGTTTCATTGCAATAATGTATGGGCTTTCCAAAGAAATGCCCCAAAGAGGAATAAGAAAAAAATTTTGGCATTTAACCATGACTTTAGCCTCTCTGTAAAACGCATGTTCTTCTGATTTAGAAAGTGTTTGAGATTTTAGTTGTTTTAAGGCGCAAACGACACCAGTCTGAATATGCAAAGCTTGGAAGACGTCACCGTTGCCACCGCTTCCTATTGAACTCAAGAATTTAAAGTCAGTCGTCTTGACTTCAACAGGACGAAACAATTCCATGTGAGCCATGAAATTGTCCGACATCTGATTAACTTTAATAAAATCTGGCAATTAGGAGGATAAAAATAGAGACACAAACATACAACAAGTGTATTTCTAATCATATTTCGAACTTTTCTAACAAATTTCATTTTCGAATATTTGATTTCTTTATTTTTTCTCAAAATTTCATTGATGAAAATCAATGATACATTGTATAACAGATGAATCTATAAAAAGAAATCATGTTTATGGATTGAACAACTATGTTTGATTTTCACATATTTACAAACCCTAATTATAACAATATATCTATATAATATTTTAAAATATTATTTAGATAAATTAACAAATGCAGGGGGATGCACAATTGAAAAAAGATTTAAAAATGCTATGTAAATTTTTATATTAGATTGTTATATATTTTCAGATTTTGACGAAAGAAAAAATTGCAGAGGTTGGTTTAAAATGAAATGAATTAATTTGTTAAAATATCTTCCCATTTGCTAGTATCGATGCGTATTCTAAGTCAAAAAAGCTCAAAAGGTTTGATCGATTTGAAAAATTTACAAAAAAGAATCTGCTGATAAGGTTTCCATATAATGGAGCCATTCCAAGTCCTTATCAGGGATATTCCGCCTGGAATGGATGCAACGTTTATTGCTAACTTCATGGGCAGCGCTGGACATGTGTTAGAAGTAAATGTTAATAATCTCGAAGCTGTTGTTACTTTCGCGAACCAAGAAAGTGCCGAAAATGCAATCAGGCAGTTCAATTTTTCGAAATTTAACGGTGTTCCAATCAGAATTATCAAAAACGATCCACAAACTCAAAATATAATCCAGCAACAGAAGGGAATTCTCATAGTACACGGTATAGATTCCAACGTGGAACTCGTTGAGATACATCAATTTTTCTCACAAATCGGAGAAATCGTTTCTTGCCAATTTATGCCAACAGATTGGGGCTCAATGGGATTTGTGATCCTTCAATACAGAAATCCGACTGATATAGAAGTCGCTCGTGCAAAGCTTAATGGATATTTAATCAACGGTAAACCTATAACATTAGAAGCATATAATTCTCAAGCAAAAACAATTGGAGACATTCAAATCATTACGCCAACGAAGTCAGTAGTTACATCATTTTCTAAAAATATCAAATTGGATCCTTCAAGATATGAAGATAAAAATCAAGCACAATCTGAAGCGAATGAACAAGATACACAGGAACAAATCGACTTATCAGCTGTTGCTGGACAGTTACCACTGCCTTCTCCTGCACTTGTTGACATGCAGAAGAAATTAGATCAAGAAGCTCGTGAACAGCATGAAAAAGCTGTGAAAATGATGCAGATGAGGCAAAATCAGCAGCAACAGGTACACCAATATGAGAATCCAATAGAAGTTGGACAACCATATGATTACAATATGTATCCTTACCAATATCAGCAGCAGCCAGGCTACTACCCTCAGCCCGGATATTATAATCAGTATGATATGCAAGGATATATGCCAATTCCTGGATATCCAGGCTATACAGGACAATCTGCACCTCAAATGCAATACACTGGACAATCCCCACCACAGATTCAATATACAGGTCATTCTCCTCCTCAGCAGTATGATTATTTGTATCATGCTGGTCATTCTCCAGCTCCATCTCAGCAATTTGTTGAAGAGAAGAAAATACCACAAAAAGAAGAGCCGCAGATGCCATCATTGTATCCAACTATGCCACTAACAGAAGAAACAGGCATATTGGTGAGGAATTTGCCTAAAGAATATCAAGATACTGAATCTTTCAACAAACTTATCGGAGAACTTGGTCAGTTTACTGGATGTTCAATACTTGAAGATGGCGAATATATCTTTGGCATTGCCAATTTCGTTGATGGAACAACTGCACAGACTGCAATCAGCATTTTATCGCAGCAATACCATCTAGAAGCGGGTTTATCCAAGATGGCATCAGAATATATAGCAAGACAGGGTCCATCAAGGAGGAGAACTTTGTTTGTTGGTGGTTTAAGCGCTGATGTTAATGAAAAAGATTTAGTTGTGTTTTTCAAACAGTTTGGTACTGTAGAATCTGTTGGAATTAAGCGTGATAATGAAACTCATGTATCTAAAGGCATGGGTTTCGTTTGTTTCAAGTCTATTGTATCTGCAGAAAAATGTAAGAAGAGTTCTGGAAAGCTTGAACTTAAAGGAAAGTGTCCGTTCTTCACCTACTTTAGAGGACCAGCACCTAATCCATCTCAACTCGCTGAAATGGAAGAGATGTTGAACGATACTCCAGATGAGAACAAGATGCCTTCACCAGACAGTCTTGATAGTAAGTTTACACCTAATTTAGCCAATTATGATGAATCAAAGTGATTTTTGTTGTTGTTTTAATAAATCTATTTGCGATTTTAGTTTGAGTTTGTTATTTTCATAGATTTATGATGTAAATCGATAATCTATAATGGAATATGTATATATCAATACCCGGCTAAATTAATCACAAATATAAAAATTTGATATTAAATAATATCGAAGAATTGCTGTGTGACTTGTTGTGAATACGTAATATGATGAGTGTTAATAGGAAATAGTATACTTTAGTCAATATCTAAGTAACTTTGTTTTTATCCGTTGATTCCGAAGAGTCTAACACCATGCATGAATGGGAGCTTTGGTAAGACGCAGATAACAAGAATTGGCAAGTTCATTGCGAAATAAGCCAATTCCCATGAACCAGCATCAACAGCGAGGAAGAATAACACAAATGGGCATATTGTGAGGAACTTTCTAGCACGTGTGAACTGAAGCTGGTCATCAATCTGTTCCCACCATGTAAGCTGTGAATATTTGCAGTGATCCTCAATGATTGGGGAGCCTTTAATCCAGTGGAAAAGGAATATAGTGACTAATCCATGAATCCAGCTGACGAGGGTCCAAGCAAAAGATGTGCTGACACCGATACCAGCGATAAGAATGCGAATAAATGCAAATAACATAATGTAGAAGAGCCAGCATACTGGGTTATCGATAAATGCGACGTTTTTGTTCATGATAGCTGGAAGAGATGAAGACTTTTTCATCTTTCTTCTTTTTTTTTTGAATTCGAATTTTTTTTTCTTGAAAATTTTCTTGATGGTCGCTCATTGTTATTCATTTGTTTCAGCCAATAAATCGCTTTGACAAAACAGAACCAGAAAACCTCATGAAAATGCAAAAAACAGACAAAGCCAAAAAGCGATCACATACATGACAAAAATTAATTTTTACATGACGAATTTAATAAAAATATTTTTACATGGCAAATATAGTTCAGTCAAAAAAAAAAAAAAAAATCTTTGGAAGTAGTAGCAACTTTAATAAGAGTTAATCAACTCTTAAACATATCACCATAATGAAGATGATTTACACCATACATTTAACATTGTAATAATGTCCATAATCTCAGAATAATTTTTTTAACTATAATATTTTACCTTGGTTATAATATCTAACAAATCCATTTCACATATATTAAATGACCATGATACAAGTAAAATACAGTATTCAGGTGAAAATAAATAGTACAGTTTATTATATTATTAACAAAGAATATAATTTTATATGA
>MRSU01004578.1:0-24199 GCA_008369845.1 Trichomonas gallinae | reverse complement strand
ATCAAATGGACTGACATGTGAAAAAAATATTTTTAAACGTTTGATTTGACATGTAAATATATATTGTCAAAAACTATTTTTGGCATATATGTTTAAAATATATCAATAGACATAATTGCGAAGGAGGATTATTTCTTCACAAAATTTTCTATGATAGCTCAGAAAACTAATTTTGGGAGGACTATATTAATTGATAATAGAACAAATTTGAGTGTAGTAATCAAATATACTTCATATTTTCATTGAGTATTATCAATCTATCCACATGTTATATGCAAAAAACGAACTTTTTATAATTTTGCAAATATATTTTAATGATATTAAATTAAAATTTTAATAGATACTTTCTACACATTCTATATATTATATTCACGAAATATCATAAATTTAATCAACAATATTTATTTATAAACTGATAATAGAACGAATTTGAATGTAGTTATCAAATATAATCATTATATAAAATCTAAATTTAGTGATATAATTAATAGACAATCAATGATAAAATTTTGAATTTTTAAAAATTGATTTCATTGACTTAATTTTATTATATTTATATATAATTTAGGTTGGTTATACTTAAAATAATGTTAAAATGATTTAGTCAAGTACGCTATAAAAATTTTTTTTTTGTGTCAGTTATTAATTTTTTTTTGAATAGTTAATAATGCAAGAACAACAGAAATTTACGCGTCCTCCTTCTTCGCGCCAGCCGACTGGCATGCGTCCGCCAAGCTCTAAGTCCCGCATTGGCGGCGATGCCGGCTTATTCAATCAAAGAATCGTAACAGCGAATAAAACAACAGAAGTTCAAGGTTTACCATCAGCCCACAAAGCTACAGGTACCCGACAAGTCGCCGACAACAAGTACTACATCGGTATTCTTCGTAAAAGAACAAATGAAATAGTCGCGGAAATCGAGAGGCTTGCTGCTGAAAATGAAGCGAGAAAGAGAGGTCAGGCGATCTCTGTTTCTCTCCAGCAGGAAGTTAACGACCTCAGAGGCCAAATTGCTCAGCAAGAAGCAGAACTTGCTGATTATAACGTACTCGCCGACCGATTATCAAACAAAGTCACAGCGGACGAAATGCAACAGACACTCAACGAACTCGCGAAATCGAACTCACAACTTGAAAAGGAAGCGGACAGGTTGTATCGTGAGAGAAAAGATCTCGACGCTATTGTCACTGACCAGGAGAACCAGGTCCAGGAGATGCAGCGTGGAGCCGGATCTCCGCAACTACAGGAAATGGTTAAGGAAACAGAAGCTTTGGAGGAAGAATGTAGAAAATTAAGAGGAAAAACAGGAGATCTTCAAGGAAAGTCACGTGAAGAACTCATACAGATGGTTAAGGATGCTACATCAAAGATCGGAGACATCGATAAGGCAATACAAGACGAGATGAAGAGTTTACAATTTGTTGAGAGGCAAATCAAGGACTACGAGTCCCGTGAAGCAGATCAAAATACAGAGAGAGGCAAGAAGTACCGCATTCTTCTCGATCGCGAGAAAGAAATGAATAATTTCATCAAAAACTATCCTACAGCTCTTGAAAACGCACAGCAGGAGATTGCACAAGCACAGAAACGTGTTATCGAGATACTTAACACAACATCTCGCGATCTCGAAGCACTCGATAAATTACCAACGCTCGAGAACTACCACCAGCTCCAGGCTGATCTCGAGTACAAGGCCAGACAGATGACAGACGCCCAGGCGACAGCACAAGCCCTGCAGGCGGAAGTCGAGCAGCGCCGCAGAGAATTGGAAGATTTGCAAAATGTCGACGAGAAAATCCAGCAGGAAGAGATTTCTATCGAAAAACAGATAAAGAAGATGAATATGGAGCTCCCCAACTTCATGGACGTCGAATCAATCAGACAGGAAGGTGAACTCAGGAGGCAGCAAAAAGAGGCGGAAAGAGATTCACTTAAAGCGCAGTATAAAAACATCAGGAAAGCGACTAACGCTCTCGCGACTATCTACAATGAAGCAAAGGCTGCCCTCAGAGCCAATGAGGCGCAGACGAAGCTACACCAGCTCGAGAAGGATCTGCAGTCGAAGGCTCAAGAGTCAGCAGAGATTATTGAACATATCGAGCAAGAACGCCGCAAGACGAATTATGCAATGGTGAAACGCCAGGCTTTGGCTATTGTTAGTGAGATTAACCAAGGTCTTTAAATTTCTATTATAAAGGAATTGAATTTTATAATATTTATTCATAATAAACCAGCAAACTATTTGTTAAAAAATAAATAATTTCCATCCAAAACACTTCATATCTTTCTTTAATTTTCGATAATAAAGAATTTATTTTGATATATTGTTAAAAGAATAAGAAACTGTTTGTTAAAAAATTACATAATATGCATCCAAAATACTTAATTTTTTTTATTTAAATATCGATAATAAAGATTTGAATTTATCAAATTCAATTATATAAAAATTCAAGCTGATTGCTAAAAATATCAAGTAATTTTCATCCATAGTACTTCATATCTTTCTTTAAATTTCGATAAAAAAGAATTTAATTTAATATATTTTTACAGAATAAGCATGCAATCTGTTTGTTAAAATTCAAATAGTTCTCACCCAATATATTTAATTTCTTGTATCTACATATGTATAATAAAGAATTGATATTGATATAATTTTATCAATAAACTTACAAACTATTTGTTAAAAATACAAATAGGTCTCAGATAAAATATTTCATGTATTTTATTTAAACCACATAATACCAGAATTTAAAAAATTCAAAATAAAAAAGAAAAAATGAAATTAAATCATTAAAAAAATAGATATAAAAAGAATTTTTATGATGTTATATAATGTTAAATTTCGTTAATTGTGAGATCATTCAGTAAATTAGATTTGCTTTTTGCTAATTTTGTCATAAAATTATTAAGTAAATTGTAAAAATAACAAAAATCGAATTAAAATGAAAAATAATTTTTTTATTTTATTTTTTTTTTTCATTTCACTTGTCGTAAAAAAGTAAAAAAAAATTAAAAAATGGAAGATATTGCGTCACTTAATCTCAAACTACAGTCCACACCTCAGCCACTGACTCCCCAAGAGAGGGAAACACTACAAAAAATCCAGAAAGCTCTCAGAGGAACAAATCAAAAGAACTCAAATGATATTCAGCCAATGGAAAGGCCTAAATTCATGTGGATTGAGAGAGCGGAGACATTCAAATTCACCACTGAAGGCACGCAGACGACAACCCCATACGAATCCTCGAATACAATTGTTGTAGACAAGAATTCACTTGAAGGAGTCAGCTCAATCTCCTCAGCTGTTTCTATGGCACGTGAGAACAGTACAATTATCGTCATGAAAGGTGTTTATACTGAGAATATAATATCTGACAAAAACATACATTTAATTGGACAGGAAGGAACTAAACTCTTAAACTCACACATCCAAGTAAAGTCCGACGTTTTAACAATGAAAGGTTTTCAATTAAAATCAGATTCTGATATTATTACAATCTCTGACGGAACACTCGCCATTCGCGACAGCACAATAGAGTGCCTTTCTATCAAGTATGCAATCAATGCAGAAGCAAATACATCACTTGAAATCAATAATTGCACAATTGTTGCAAATAGAGCAATTGATGCTGCATCTGGAACAATTGTTACAATCAATTCGACATATCTTACAGGCAACGTCAGATTCTTCAAGACAGATGCCACACTTTGCCATTCCAAATTAAATTATCCAAATGGCATCTGCGTGGAAGCTTCATCTACGAACATCAAAGTCGACAGATGCTTAATACAAGAGTGCAGAGATGTCGCATTCTCACTCAGAGAGCACTCATCCGTTTTCGTTGAGACAACTGAGATTTCATCTATAAACGGCGCCGGAATTTTGCTGCACGGCTTATCAAGAATGACAGCCAAGAACATCAGAATCCTCAACTGCTTGAAGGCAGGCCTCATTATCACACATGGAGCCTCTGCAGAAGTCAACGGCTCAGTTATATCCGACTGCGGATTATCAGGCGTCGAAGTTTTGTTCAACGCACAACTTACATTGAACGAAACATGGATATCAGACGTCAAAGGCAGCTGCGTCTTATTGGACGGACGTGCACAGACACAGACGACAAGATGCGTCATCACGGATGCTGGTATTCACGGCGTCGAAGCAGGCAACGGTTCTATTGTCAGACTCAAAGATACCAACGTCAGAAACTGCGCGAGAACAGGTGTGCTTTGCTCTTCTTCCAACATCGCCGCTCAGATGTGCGAATTCACAGGCAACAAAGAAGCCTGCATATTTGGCGAAGACGCTTTAATCGAATTGACAAACTGTGCAATCGTTAAGAGCAAGAGTGACGGAATTGTCACTGAAGCAGGCTCTACACTTAACCTCAACGCATGCTATTTGGCTGAGTGCTTTGGATATCACATTTTGTCACGTAATCCTAAGGATACTAAGATCGTCGAGTCCACATTCATGGAAGCTATTTATAACGAGCACAACGAGTCAACAACAATCCAAGAGATTCTCGCAGAAAAGAAGCCAACCAACAGTTATGCTATATTGGGTGGCGTGGCATTCAACAACGCTGATATGGTTATCATCGATTCCTGCTACATGTCGAGGAACATGATCCAGATGTTCAAAGTTAAGAACGGAATCATCAGGTCTTCAAACATTTCTCACTCGATTTCCAAGCAGCACTCAAAGCCAGCGAGAACACTCGAAATCTTGGACGACTCATCTGTCACCATCGAATCATCTACAATCTCCAAGACAGATATCAAAGTTCATCACGCTAAGCTTTCTGTCCGCAAATGCTTCATCACTATGTCCTCCAACTTCGCCCTCCAAGGCTCGAACAACTCAGAGCTGATCATCGAGAACAACGAGTTCACGACTTGCACGCAAATCGCTGTCATCAAGGATAACAGCCACTTAGTCTTCTCATATAACAACGTCAAGAACGTCATGAGGTCGAAGAACGCAGCTAAGGCTGGAGAGACGACAACACTCAACGACATCAAGTTGCAGAGAATGAAGGCCATCAACGTCAAGGAGTTTTCAACAGGTACAATCGAAGGAAACTTCATTTCAGGAGACTACGATTACGCCATTTACATCGATGGCCAGTCTAAGGTCGACTGCTTGACAAACCAGGTACAGTCTGGCCTCAAGTCTGGTATTTTGTATGCGGGCATGTCTTACGGAAGATGCGAAGAAAACGAGTTCTCAGGTAAGTCTAGATCTGTCGAGTATCTCCACGGATATACACCACAGCCAATGACTTAAAAATAACCAACGCGAGTAACAAATTTTATGTTGTAAAGAAATTATTTTCATTTTATTATTTTATTCTAATATTTTTATCATTTTTTTGATTATCAAATTCATCAAAAAATAATAATCTTTTTATTATTCTATGACATAAATAACATGAATTTTAACGAAAAATAAAGTGTTTCAATATAATATTGATGAAAAAATATAATTATTAGAAATTTGATGAGTTTTAATGCTAGGATGGTTATAATAGTGATAATTTAATGAATGAAAGATTTTGTCAGTTCATATTTTTTGTTGTTTGTTGATTATGATATCTCTGATAACATTAATTTTGTTATTGGAGAAAAATTCATATATCACCAATACAAATCTGCATACTATAACCAGTGGTTTAAATTTTGAGTCATTAAAGCTCAAAAATAATTTCGATATAAAAAATTCCAAGCGAAAACCAGTTTCAGATTCTCTAATTACTGATTTTCTGAGCAAAAATACAATCCTAAATACAAAACACCAAAAAATATCAAAAAGAAACGAATATACAAATTCAACATCAATATATATTGCAAATACGTTTTTCTGCTATTGCTCATCAACAAATCCAGGTGGATCTGTATACGTTAATAACAAAGATTCTTCATTATCACTTCAAAAAACAATTTTCTTAAGATGTTCTTCACGTTCCTCACAAACAATAAAAGAAAGAACAGAAGCTAGTGGTGGAGCACTGTTTTCATATTCCTCAACAACTTCCATCTCTTATTCTTGCTTTGATTCATGTAATTCGAACAAAATTGGTCTGGCTTTTTATTCGCAAGTAGTTAACACTAAAGAACATGTTTTTAACTACTCAACAGTATCGAGATCATTCTCAACAACCGGAAAGTTCACGTTTTGCATGGATTCCGGAAATGCAGAAGTTTTAGGATTAAATTCAACAAGAAATAAAGCAGCAACAGCATCATCAGGCGGATTTGGCTCCTGTCCACTGCCGCTAACATCACAAATCCGTTTCTGTCAATTCGAAAGAAATTCCGGAAGATCAATTTTTTATTTGCAACTAAACGAAGAACCAGATTATTTTTCATCATCATGCAATTTCATCAACAACACTCTTCATAGTGATCATTTGGCCGTGTTATGCTGTTCTTCCGGTTTATCGATTAAAAAATTTTTATTTGTTGATAATACAGCAAATTTGATATATTCATTAAGCAAAATAACGTTAATATCATGCATTACTGACCAGCAAACGTTTGGAAAATGCAAATTAAATTTGGTCAATTGCAAAGTTAACGAATTAAACTTAGAGCCATCGAAGATCAAATTTATGGAAGTGTGCTAGTTCTATATTTCATATAGAAACCCTTGTTCTCCCTTATATTGCTATTTTTCATTTTAGTAAATCATTTTTTTGCACGCTCGTGCTTATATGTGATATGGGTATGATGGAAGAATGGTATTTTTAATGTCGTTTTGCTATAAATAGAAATTGTTAAAAAATGTGAAAATATTAGTTTATGGGAGATCGAAAATAAATTAATCGATTAATAGAAGCAGCTGCAGCCCAGAACATTTTAATGTAGTTCACGTTTGATACGAAAACGATTAGATTCAAAATATTTAAAAAACTCTTATAAATCGATTTTGTTTCGTGGTATCATATCGACACAGTTTAGTAGTTATCATTAATAAAATATAAACACATGTTTATCATAATAAAAACATATTATAAAATTAAAAAAGTTAAATTGGGTTCGATCTCTTCTGACATATAAGTGAGTTCTTATCGAAGCTGACGACTGGAGAGTACCTCAACTTCGGCAACGATATGTGGCCTGTGATTGATCTTCTATTGTTGCTCCTGATGATTTCATCGACTGTTGCTCTGCGTTTCCTTGGTGTCGAATAGATGTTTGAGTTGAAGGTTTTGGAGAAGCATAGTGGTGTCCTATCAACATTTTTATCAAGAATCCTGAAGGATGTGTTTGATTTGGAGAATTGGTCCAAAGGAGGGAACACACATGTTGAGATGGCTAAACTCGTGATCTCCAAAACACCGCTTGAGTTTTTCGCTTGTTTGGAATAATTACTTGAAGAAAAAACGGTTAAAACAAGCGAACCAAGGTCCTGTTGAATAGCATTGACGCACTGGTGTGAGCGAATGATCTTCGATAAATTATTCGCTTGCAAGAACGATTGTGCGGCAATGGCACCGAACAGGCAGCCATATCCACGATAGTTTTTCACATAAGTGATTTCCATGTCGCCAGGATCACTCCAAAGAATGTCAGATAAGAATGGACGAACATTTTTATCTGATAACGTGTGGATTGGCCTTTTGAGGGCTGCAATCTCATCAATATTCTTCAATGTTGGACTGAGACCGCCGTGGACAAGGAAATAAGTTTCATTAAGCACAGCTGCCAAAGGTAAATATCCAAAACATACGTTAATAGAGTGATAAAGGTTTTCATCATATTCGGAAACGACCTGGTTCTTGAACCCATACATTGAGTTGAGGTCCTCGAATTCGTGATTTCCGCGTATCAAATAAACATTATCTGGATATGAGATTTTGAAAGAGAAAAGGAGTGTTATTACTTCGATGCTGAACTCTCCTCTATCAACATAGTCTCCTAAAAAGATGTAGTTCCTTTTTGGCGGCATTCCACAGCAAGCGAACACTCTGAGGAGATCTCTTAAGTTCCCATGGAGGTCCCCCACTACAACGAAGTCACCGGTAAGTTTGTAAAGGGATGGTTCAGTGTCCAAAAATTTTTGTGTGATCGTTATTAAGTTCAAAAGGTCTTCATACTTAAGTCTAGGTATGTCCATGTTCCATTCTTCCTGGTTTATTGGGTCCGAGGCCGAAATTAGCGGCGCATACGCATTCAGTACTGTTTGCGCGATCATTAAAAAATAACTTATGAAAATATATTGACACCTTCACAAAAATTTCAATTAGATTTCAAATATACATAATAACCATTATTTGTAGATAAAAATATAAAAGTTTTCGGTCAAAATTATAAACTCAATGGTTATCAAATTTATTTTTCATTTTTTGTGTTATTATGGATTAGTCTGTCAAACATAACTATATTTCAAACTTGTCTGTATAAATTAATTATGGCCTTATCTATTCATTTTTTATTTAAATTTTCAATAATTAAGGCCATAATTATTAAACAAGTTGAAGAAGTGTTTATAAAAGAGCTTATCATGAAAGTTAATATTCCATTGGATAAATTTGGTATCCATCAAAATCTGCAAATTCAATAGTTACGGGTGCAATTTCACGACTTATAAACTTCGGAAAATCAATGCCTATAGAGTATACAAAAGACCAGACAACAAATTTATTTTTTATTTTATCTAATTTCAGTAGATTATTGGTGGCCAGTTCCCTTTAAATTTTTTATATACAAAATATATATCATCACATTGACACTGGGCATCTTAAACCTAATTTTATGTATAAAAAATCTAAAGATCAGAAATTTTTGTTATTTCTTTAGCATTATAACTAACATGCAATTATAAAACAGTTTTCAACTTTTATTCGGGTTAAATTACAATTTTTTCGGAAGTTCTATTCTCTTATGCTATACATTCACTTACATCATGTTTTGGTATACATGCACAAGATACAAGAAATTCCTTTCGTAGTTAGATCAAAGTTACAGGTTTTGGTATCAATTTTACCTGAATTATTTTAAATCTTGAATTTTACATAAATGGAATAGTGGGATAGCTACATTCACTAATAACGATGTATAACTTTTAAACATAATCCTTGGGGAGCACACTTTTATATTTGGACAGTTGCTACTACCATATTCCACAGTCCAATATGATTTGCCATTAATACATATGGGATGAGATACTCCAATATCTCAAGTGGATTGCTCTAAAGTGACGAATACTCAAAGATATGATATAAATAAATGACTCGCAGTAAGAATATTTTTACATGCCAAATGTCAAATGTAGATATGGTTTACACGACAAATGTCAAAATTATTTTTGTCATGTAAAATACAATTGTCAAAAATAAATTTGTAAAATATAAATGTGACATTTTAAATGACGAGTCAAGCAGTTGAATTTTCTGCCCTTGTTTACGGTTCTTTTGTTGCCTCCCTGCTCGAAATGACTGAAGATGTCGAGGAGGTTAACAAGAAGCTCGATGAAATTGGCTACAGAATTGGCTTAAGGCTCGCTCACGATTTTGGTAGAGATGAGACGTTAGAGCGCGTTGATACACCAGATAAAGTTGTGGGACTCGTCATAGAAAAGAAATGGACAACCCTTTCACGTGCAAAACCAGTTACAACATCATTCGATGGACAAAAAATCATTCTTCAATTTCCGCCATCTATTTTTACACAAAATGTTCAGATTCCAGAACTTTACAGTGGTGTCCACTTTACTGGCATGCTTCCAGGTATTTTGCGCGGTATTTTCGAAATTTTCCATTTTAAAGTGAATACAAAACTTCTTGAACAAAACGAACAGAATGGTACGAAAGTTGAAGTCGAAGTCGTCGAACAAATACCAATTGCTATTCCAAAGACAGATGACTAATTTTTATTTTTTTTTATATACCTTTTTAGTATTTTTAAAACTCTTCTTTAAACTAAATAGTACAAAGTTATCTGCAAATCATGCAATATAAATGCATAGACCAGAATTAAGACAGCTCAATTCGATTTAAATCTATATATTGAATTAAAGACTCTCATATTTGAAGCAGCTTGCTCTAAAGTAACGAATACCTAAATAAATATGATTGTAGCATTCACATGCCAATTGTCAAATTTCATTAAATTTACATGACAGAAGTCAAAATTATGGAAAATTTACAAAAATCAATGAATAGTTTTTTTGCGAAAGCTCCTCTACCTGTAAGTATAGCGATAATATCAACGTTTGCTATAATCCTTGCAATACTCGTTTACATTATTATTAGATCAATCAGGCGCAGTATTCCAGAGAGACGCAATAAAGCTCAGCTAGATGGCCTGATTTTCGCCCAGACAAGATTACCAAAACGAAAGGAAAATTTCCAGGAGATTACAATCAATGGTGTAAAATTCACAACAACAGAAAAAATAAGCATGATGCTCCAAAACAATCATATTAACATTGAGTGAGTTAATTCCTCTTTAATATCATATTGTAAGATACCGTAGAACTATTATCATGAAAAGAAAGAAAAAAAAAGAATATGAAAATAATCATTGAATTTTTTAAAAAACAACATATGCGACTGTGAAAGCTGTTACTGATTTTCAGCCTCACCCTGTTTCTCAGCGTTCTGTTCCTGCTGCTTCTTCAAGAAAAATTCGTAGCAGAACTTATACGTTCCTGTAGCATCGACTGGCTGCTCGCGGAGGATCTCTGTTGTCAATTCAGCGAGGAGTTCTGGAAAACCCTCTGGGACTTTGAATGTTGGCGCGTATGTTGAATAGCTCATTTGTTCGTTATGATAATAACGTGACAGTATCTGATATTTACATTTTTTTTTTGTCATGTAAATTCTTCATTGATAAATCTTGATTTTATTGGTTACTTGCATCCTTTTAACCAATCACTGTAGAGATGATTCTCATTTAAAAGATTCCCATTTATTATATTAATATTGCAATGAAGTTGCTATCATTAAAAATAAATATGAGACAATCTGAGATCAAAGGTTTATAACAGTGACTTCTGTTTATTCTTGCTTAAAATCAAAGATAAACTGTTTAAATAATTTAAATCTATTTAAGAAATTGTGACTTTTGCACGAAGCAAGAATCAAAGCTATAGTATTATAAAGGTCATTTGCGTTGATATTTTTATTATACTTTATCAGAAAAATATACGAATAATTAAGACGGATTCCGTTGGGAAATCTAGGTGTCCACATCTTTTATTTTATGTAGTGTTAGATCGACACAAAATATTATATTGGTGTTTCCCCCTGTAATGTTAGATTTGGTGTCACCCCCTGCAGTATTTTTGTAACGATCCGGTTACAAAAAGTAGCCGTTTTCTAATTCGGATGTCAGCTGAGGCCGATGCACAAGTTGCTGTCCCTGAGGGAAACCAAGAGGGCGAAAACGCTCCTCAAGAGGCAAAGGAATATAACTGCAAGGTTGTTTTGCTTGGTGACGTTGGCGTTGGAAAAACGTCATTAGCCTTATATTGGAAGAACGGAAAAGCCCCAACTGGCGAACTCCCAATTATCACACCAAACTACCAGAAGGACGTTGTTTTAGCAGAAAAGAATACAACGGTACATATCGTTGTTTGGGATTCTGCTTGCGGAGAAGATGATAAGGAAATTCGCGCACGATCATATGCAAACACAGATGTTTTCCTTTTATGCATGAGCCTCAAAAATGCAGAATCATGCAAAAATTTAATCAAAATTTGGTCGAGCGAAGTTTTTGCTCATGATAAGAAGGCTAATATTGTAATAGTTGGCACACAGCTTGATTCACTCAATATAGATCCGAACCAAATCCAAACAGTGACCAAAAATATCCCTCACAATTTCTATATCGATATTTGCTCAATTGATGGCCATGGAATTGATGATTTATTCAAGATCATTGCCGAAATTAAGGCAGATCCTGAATCTCACCCAATTCACACAACTGAAGATGCACCAACTAACACAGAGAAGAAGTCCGAGTGCTGCTTATTAATATAATTGATATAATCTTGTTTATAACACTATAAAAATACATAATTTAGAATTCATATTAGCAAATCGAATTTGGAATCTTTTTAATACAATAGATAATCATTTTGAAACAGCATCAACACAAATTTATTATCGAACATCGATGATTTTTAATAATTGTAAAAATATTTTTGATATTTATCATCTAGCGATATTTAATGAAATGTATCCTTATATTTACTAGTATATATAGCATATAATGTTGAATTTTGGTTCATTTTTTGTTTTGGAAAAAGAAGAATATCCAAGTAGTTCCCAAAACAGAAAAATTCAGTCTCTTATTGAACCAAAACTGCAAAATGATGTCAACATTCAAACAATATTATACTCAATCGATGAAACATGCTTATTTTCTCCAGATCCTCAAGTTTGTGCAGCAGAATTAGACAAATTCGCTCAGTTACTGGATAATAGTTACTTATTAATGAATTTTGATCCCGATTTTCTACAAGGTATCTTCAGAATTGCGACAAAATTTATTTCAGATGAAAATGTTTCAAGAGAATGCTTAAATATTATCGCATATGTTGGATTTTTAGATGATAAAGACTGTTGTGCGATGCTTAAAACAGGATTTCTCGAAGTTTTACTTGATATTTTATCGAATTCCAGATTTATTGACGTAATAACACAATGTTTAGATTGCATTCATGATACATTATTCGATCATCCAATTACTTGCCAAGAATTGGACGCTGCAAACATTTGCGAAGGTTGTATTTTCGTTCTCGAACAAGCTTTAGATTCTCCTGAGTATTTCGGCAATCCAGTAGACAGAAGTATTAATTGCTTGATACAAAGTTCTTTGATGTTAATATCTGATTTATTATCATATTTTGATTGTTCGCCGTTTTTCGAAAAAATGCTGGAGCTGTTTCATCAAATTTCAGAAATCAACAATATCGCTGTGCAAACATCATTTGTTAGGTTTATTTCAACAGTTTCTTATTATCAGAATATTTTGCCTTTAATTGACAAACAATTCGTTGAATATATATGCTCTCTTGTTGAGCTTCGCAAGGTCGAAATAACAAACCTCATTTTCATGGCTATGAATAATTTATGTTTATCATCATCAGATGTTTGTGAAACGGTCTTAGAATCACCAATAATTCGATTCAAACCAGATGATTTAGAGTTTGATCTTAGAATTGTCAAAAATTACGCAAAATTGTTATCAACAATATTTAGTAGTGCAAATGAAAGGTTGATAGATTTATATATACTTCCAAAAGTCGAATTCTTCATGAATAATATCTTAATGTTACTCAATTCTAATGTTTTCAAAGCAATTCGATATGGACTTTTGGCTTTATGCAATTTTATATTGATTAATCATGAGAGCATATTGAATTATGTATTTTCAAAAAAATTATATTTATTAGAGCCACTTGTTGAAATTCTTTCAACAAATTATTATACATTAATAGAAAAAGTCATTCATACTATTCGTATAATCATTGAATACAGCACTCGCATTGGTAAATATCAGCAAGTTATTGATGAATATAATGAAATGAACTTGTTTGAACAATTAGATGAGTTAGAGAGTTCATCAGATGGAAACAAATTCGGAGAAATGATAGATTCTTTGAGAGAATATGTTCAACATCTTAATGAACAGGTTTGATTCCTATTCTTGTTTTTTTTTGTTATGTAAAATGTAAATATTTCTATGATTTGTTGTTTGAACCGAATGTTACAGTTGTTGATTGGCCTTTCGGAATCTGAAAAACATAATTTTCATCATAACCGGCTTCTGGTTCTTCTAATCCTATGTAATTATCCGAATATTCATCACCAAACTCGTTCTTCAACTGTGAAACAATCGAATTTGAACTTAATCCGATTAATGGCGGACCATCTTCAGAATCAACGAATTCGGAGACAATCTTTTCTTGTTGGCGTTTTTTATCTCTTCCACGACGGCGAAGTTCGTATGCAGTCAATGGTTTTGACTCATCAGATTTATGGGTTTCTTTTTCTTCATTTTGGGCAGCTTCTCTCCTGCGCATTGGCCTTCCTTGCTGTGTAGATGGAGGTGGTGGCTGATCTGGAAGCTTTATTGCGATATTTTGTTCAGATGATTTTTGCTCTTCTTTCTTCTCTTCCGATTGCGATGTATTCGTATTTCTTGTACGTGTTCTAGTTCTTGTTCGCGTTGGTGTTGGTTCTTGCTTTTTTTCAGTTTCATTTGTTTTGTTTGTTTCTAAATTCATATTTTGATCACTGGATGGCGTTATCTGCTCTGTTGTTGTTTCTTTGGAGTCATTATAAGTTCGTGCAACTCCACGCGTTCTCCTGGTCATACAAAAATAAAATACACAAAAGTGACATAGATTTTGGTAATTATTCGTTTATAATTTTATATAATTTTGTCATGTAAATATTTACATGATAATTTAAAAATTTGACAATTATGAGAAAAAAATCGATATTATGAGACTTCCATAAGAATATTTAATTCAATCAATGAAACGCATCAAGCAAAAGACTTACTTTTTCTTCTTGTCCTTCTTCTTCTTATCCTTCTTCTTGTCATCTTTCTTCTTGTCCTTCTTCTTGTCATCCTTCTTGGAATCGGATTTCTTCTCCTTCTTCTCATCCTTGTCCTTCTTTTCCTTCTTTTCATCCTTATCCTTCTTGTCCTTCTTATCCTTCTTCTCGTCCTTTTCCTTCTTGTCCTTCTTTTCATCCTTCTTCTTCTCGTCCTTCTTTTCCTTGATTTCCTTTACCTTGTCCTTGGCCTTCTCCTTGACTTCTTCGACCTTCTTCTCAACCTTCTTAGCAGCAGCCTTGACATCTGGTAACTTTGTATCCTTTGTTTCCATCCAGACGTTGAATCTCTCGAAAGCGTTCTTGGCTTCTTCGTTGATCATGAACTGGAGAGCGGAGTAAGGAATGATCTTGATCATGTTCATGCCGATACCGCGGAAGAATCCAGCGACACCCTCGTTGGCCCATGTCTTAGCGAAACATTCGCCCATTGACTTGTAGACCTTCTTGCCATCTGGGCCGTTAACCATCATTCTCTTCCTGACGACATCGAATGGGAACGAGACTGTCTGGCCGATTGCACCAGCGGCAGCACCGACGAAGAGATTCTGCCATGGTGTCAAGGCCTTGCCGTTGTTGTAGACCTGGGAGAACTTCTCCTTGAGGCCACCGGAGATGACATACTGGGAGCCCTCATAAACGACAGCACCTGTGAGTGTTGGGATGATGCCATTCCAAAGAGCGAAGAGGCCTTCCTCGGAGACGATCTTAGAAGCAGCCTGGAACATGCCTGTGTAGTTCTTTGGATCGATTGTGATTCTTGTGTGGATCAAATCGAATGGGAAGGCAATGAGCTGTGAGATAATACCAGCAGCGCCACCGATCATGGCACGCTGTGGTGTTGTGATTGGAGCCTGTGTGTACTGAGCAACGCGGCGTGTAAGCTCATCGACGCAGAAGAACTTGATAGCAGATTGTGGTCCCTGATTTAAGATAGCAACAGTGTTTCCGCGCCAGAAAGCAGCGATACCACCTTCCTTCCACAAGCGGTCGATTGTCTCCTTAGCGCTGCCGCCCTTTGAGGAGACTTGCAAGCAAAGCTTGACAACATCAAGTGGAGATGTGGCTGTTCTTGCAACAGCACCGGCGACAAAGCCGCAGCTAAGCCTTTCCCATGATGGGAGGGCCTTGTTTGGCGATGTGGCAATCAATACTTTATCTGCTTCTGTCGACATCAAAAGTGAGGTGAAATAATTTTTTTGTTAATTGTGAAAACGATTGTAACAAATAGTTCAGACTCACTTATCCGTAGAGGATCGAATTTACGTAGAAATGTCGAGTTTATATAAATCTATTGTTTTTGCCGCGTAAAGACAAATAAACCTCTCAAAAGATATATTTTGACATGTAAATAATAAATATGACAATGATTGTAAAATAATTTTCTCAAAATTGTATTATTTTGTCATGTAAAAATATTGAATTTCGAATCTGCTAAAGAATAAGATTTACTTAACAAACAATAAATATCGGTATCATTATAAGGCATTAAATTCAAATATTAGATTAATGATGGAAAAGATGCAAGAAAATAAAAAAAATTATTTGCCGCTGGGTACATATGTTGTCTTGGATGACTGCTTACCTTCGACTTTATCGAGAGGAATGGCAATCTTCGGCCAATCGATCTTTTTGATTTCTAATGTTTTTGCAAAGCCATTTAATCCACGGAGCTTATCGTCGAAAGGAGAATCCCATTGGCCATCGAACCATTCGTCTTCTACTTCTTCATTTTGAATAATGAATTTTGATTCGTCAAATTCGATTTTTAGAAGCTCAGCGAATGATTTTATACGATCTATTTGGAATAATGATGGATTTGATTTATATCTGGTTGAAATTATCTGATCAAAATCTTCTGATTTGATCCTTGAATCATATTTTGCTGCTAATTTGAAAAATTCAAGCTGCATGTTACAGTTATAAGTATATAAAATAATATTTGGTTCGCCACAACATGCTATTCTGTCTATAAACCTCAAATTTTTATCAATAATTTCCTTATTGTCTAAAATGAAGTTCTCCGGTTCTATTAAATCCATTTTATCATTCTGTGCATTGCATTTAATTGAGTACCTTTGGAGTAAGTATTGAATTCCGACAATCAAAAATGGATAAGGCAAATCTATATTTTCATTGATGTAAAACTCTACAATTTTGTGAATAAATAAGTATGATATTGTGTTTTTAGAGCCATTACGTAGTAAATGCAATAAAAATTGTGCTAAATTATATGAGTATTCAATGAACTGTTCTTCTGTAACTAACATCCCATCATTCCTTAAATTTGTTAAAATATAAAAGAAATGTTCATTAAAATTATTAAATTTTTGATATTTCGATGAAAAAGTATTAATTGAATGCCATCTTGTAAAGAATTCAACTATTATGTCGATACCCTGTTGATCAGAAACATTGATTATGCTTTCATTGAATATTGAATTTATTTTATCACATAAGTTGCATGAATAAAGCGTAGAATCTGATATGTTACATGCTAGTTTATCGTTTTCTGAAGTAATATTAACTGTATAGTTATCATCTTTAAAATTGATTATAATTTTGGATAGAATTGGATTTGTTTTAGTATTTAAGCATTGCATTTCGGATATCGATGGACCTTCTACAGTTGGAATTTTTGATGATACTATAAACATTTGACGAGTTCTAAAATCATTCATTTTGCAATAATTAAAAAATGACTTATATTTGATTGAACATTTGACTATCAAAAATTAGGACTATTTCATTAAAAATCATCGTCGAATTGTTGAAATATTTATTTTTTACATTTTAAAACCATAATTTATCATTTGAGAGTTCAAAATTTCGTTTTTAAATGGTAAGTTATGATGATTTAGATCAAAGAAAGGCTCAAAATAAGAATAAATTATCTGAAAGAAAATTTATCAAATTCCTAAATAGCGGAATTTGATTAAATATATTGGGATGTATTTTCAGTGTTTAACAGTAGAGTTAGTATGTTTATTTAGTGAATTTAGTAAAAATATACCTAGCAACATGATGATTCTTTCTTTTCCGGGTGGAAGACAATATCTTCATTACCTCCTGACTGGAACTCGTAAGATCCTTCGTCTACTTTCTTTTCAATTAATTTAACGCAACCATTAACGGCTTCAATAACGCCTTCTCCTGTTTTTGCCGAAGTCTCGAAGTATTCCATATTATGTTCTTTGGCGAAACTTTCTGCTTGTTCACGTGTAACTGTTCTTTCTTCAGCAAGATCAGATTTATTACCAATCAATATTGTAACAACATCAGCACGTGCAACATCCTTGATATCTTGCAACCACTGTGATACGCTAGCGAAGGAATCTTGGCTTGTTAACGAGAAAACAACAATTGCACCAGCGGATCCACGATAATAGCCACGCGTAACAGATCTAAATAATTCCTGGCCCGCAGTATCCCAAAGCTGAAGTTGAATTCTGTGTGTTTCTGTTGCTACAACTTTTGTCAGAAATTCGACACCTAATGTTGGCTGTGTTTCGCCTTCATACTGATCGCGGACGAATCTCAGCAAGAAACAGGTCTTGCCGACGCCTGAATCTCCAACGACAACTACTTTGAGTGAATAATCGAACTTATGCCCCAGCATTTTTTTTTAATGATTTTTTCTTGAACCGTCAATTCAACCTCAAACCGATTTTTGAGAGTTTTTAGACTGACAGACATATCTGTGTCATTTAGACACTGTCAATCACGCGGAAATTCCAGAAATATGAAATCATTCAAATGGATGGGTGTGATTTTATTATGTTTTTGGTTTATTAAATATATATAGTTTATTATTATGCAAAAATTAATCTTGTGATTAAATATTTTTTTTGACAAAATTTGTTTTTGCGCATTCTAATATTTAGATTCATTATCTTTACATCATGTGTATTATGAATTATTGAAGAATTGGGGTTATTCAGAGTCGATGAAAAATGAGATTCACGATCATCGACTTAAAATTCATTTAATACCTTGGAATAGATGAGAAGTTAGTGCTGATGTTAAGTCTTATAGATAATTTCTATAATTTAAAACTCAAAACTAAAATTTGTGATTTCATTCTTTACTTGGTATAAATCAGCATTTCAATGCTATGAATAAATATAAACTGAGACAAAATTATATATCTACAATACAAATAGGTCATTTTGATGATCAATATTTACAAATAAATTAGGAATTTGAAATATGTTCTTTTTATATATTTTTACAGTGGAAATAACATGGTCTATATCATTGTATTAATAATAGTAGAGTTAACTAAGATAAGATTGTTAATCAGATTTTGATGAGATATTTATGTTTAAGCATATTGGAAATATACTAATATTGTGTATGAAAAGAGATATTCCCACTATATTATAATTTGATTAGTTTAGCATTTGAAGTCATTGACAAAAAACAACGTCATCACAACAATTTGATTATTTCATGTATAGTGATAAAGAACTTTGCTGAATTCATACGCAGCGTTTACAGTTATGTTTTCCCATTTGAAGGTTCACAGTTACTGGAATAGATGTCAATTATTATATGATATTTAGAATATTAAGAAATATAACAACTCTATAAATGATATTTAAAGTCAATAAATGATAAATATTGGTGTTCAATACATGAAATAATCAAATTTTGTCTTTTTACGAATGAAATGAAATATTGACATAAAGTTCAATTTGACTTTGTAAACCATCATTAAAGGTTATATTGATTCATATGTCTGCATATTATTTCTAAAATTCATGTTTTTAATTTTTGTTCAAAAATAAATGTTCATTATTTTGCATTTTCATGTGATATCTATATTTCACATGCAATATTGAGTTGTTTTTAACAATAAAATCGATGTTGATGGCATTTTCATAATAATTGCAGATTTTATTATAATAAATAGCGCATAAAGAATAGTATGGTATTAAAATAATCAGCCAATTGTCAAATTTCAAATTATTGATTTTCCGTTTGGGCGAAATATCGACATAACAATATTATATTCATATAGGCAAATGTCATTAAAATACGGATCTAATGTTAAAAATGTCCAAATATATGTTTTTGAAAAAATATTGAATCAAAGATTGACTCGGTTTATATATTTTTCGATTTTAACCAAATTTTCGTTATTTGCAGACATTTCTTGTTCTAAAAATAAAATAAAAATAAATAAACTTTTTACAAGAAAAAAATCTAAAAAATAAATAAAATGTCCGAGACCCTACACGAAATTCGCGTCGTGAAAGATCTCCTACAGAAATTAACTTTTACTCCTGGTGAAAATGCTTACGCTGTTTCGTGTTCGTGGTTTAATCAGTGGAAAGACTCTTTATCTGAAGAAGATGATGGAGAATCTCATCCAAAATTGCCAGAAATCGATAATTCGCAAATAGTCAATTACTTCGAAAAGATCCAGGATGTTGATTACGTGGTTGTGCCGCTTTCTATTTGGAATGTTTTATTAACGACCTATGGAGGCGGCCCAGCTGTAGAAGTTGATGTTGGCTACGACCCAAAAACTAAAAAAGGGGTGCCAGTCACGAAATTACATAGTTTTAAAGTGCATTATCAAGCACGAGTTGAAAAAATTATGATTTCAAAATTTTCGAAGGTTACCCAGTTAATTGAAGCAGCATGCGCAAGATTCGACATAAAAGACGCGACGGGATACAGATTACGAGACTTTTGGCAGCACAAACCTGGCCGTTTTCTATTCCCGAACCAAATTATCTGCGAATATTCATTGTTTGTCAACACAGACCTCCTCCTGGAGCCAGGTGACTACCCGGAGGAAAATGAAAACTCAGAATCGACAAATTCACCAAATACAACAGCTTCAAACTCAATGCTTTCTTTCCCACCGACAAGAGCAACATTTAACACGCAAATGGTTCTTACTAAACCAGAATTCAAAAACGGAATCAGAAGAGATTCGCAACAATACAGATTAAGAGATCCAAACAAACCATCGAGCTTAGAAAGGGCTAAGCCATTCCCATCGATGATGCCGGCAATACAACCAAATAAAGAAGCATTTCCATCATTCAAATCACGAGATAATTCACAAAGCGCGGAATCTATGCCAAATCCGGCCTCTCCACTTGAAGTAACCTTCGAGAGAACGTCTCACCCGCGCATTCAGCTTGGAACGCCGAACACTGGCTTCGATTCGAGAGTCAGCTGCCCCGCGATCAGACCGCGAAACGACGATTCGACAACCGTGCATGTTCCAGGCCTCCGCGGTATTACGAATATCGGCAACTCATGCTACATGAGCTCGGTTTTGCAGTGTCTACTGCATCTTAAACCTCTTCATGACATAATTCTCGAAGAATCCAGCCACTTAATCGCTCCGACGTCGAAGCCGATGACAGAAAATATGCAAGTTTTCGCAGATTTCTACAGATTATATTACAATGAAGTAAAAGTTGGACCAATGAATCCTTCTGACATAAAGAACCTTGTGGAAAGGGCTTGCCAATCATTCCACGGGTTCATGCAGCAGGATGCACACGAATTTCTCACGATTTTCTTGGAAATTTTAAATCAACCATACGAAAAGAAGAAACCAACATCGTTTAGTCTTAAAGACAGTTCAAAATCTGATAATGAGCGCGCAGATGAAGAATGGGAACAGCATCTCAAAGAATCACCAAATTCGATAATCACAGACATATTCCACGGGCAGACACGTTCTTCAACATTATGCCCTAACTGCAAATCAGAATTAGTACAGTTTTCTCCATTTACTTCAATATTATTACAACTTCCAGCTCCAAAGACTCTTTCTGCACCATTTATATACGTACCACTTGACCCACGCCAACCACGTGCTTCGATGCGAATTCCACTCACAAATCCAACACCAGATGCGATATCTTTTACAGAAGATTTGTCTAGATTCCTAAACAAGCAGCTTTCATGCGCATTCGGCACACAATCATCAGATTTCTCAGTCGATTGGGTCCCAGGTCCAGAAGCTGGCTTAAGAAGTAATAATCTCGTTGTCTACGAATTAACTCGCGACGATCAGCTCTTTGCTTCAGTTAAACTGGCTGTAAACACCAACAAGATGGTTTCCCAGAAGGTTGTCGAAGGCCCGTTCCTTGTTCCAATTCCTGGCCCGACATGCAAAAGCGAAGACGTCAGAGTTTGCTGTGAAGACTACTTTAAGTATCTATGGGAAGTCGGCGATTCAACGTTCATTCCTCCAGCACTCACAAACATATTACCTTCCATCAGACCTGCAAAGAAACAGAACGGAATTCCTCAGAAGATCATCGTCGACGTTGCAAAGTCGCTATTTTCGAAGACAAAGAAGTTCTATCCAGCATCGAACAGCAAGAGGATTGCTGGCAGGTCTGTGACAGCTGTTATAGCAGAAACAGAGGGTGTCTCTTGGCCAAGAGTCGTCAGGAATATCGTCAACAACCAGAGCGCAGCACAAACGCGCGAAGTCGACATACAGACATTGATAGACGACGCTGCCAGACCGACTGAACACAATGAGACGTGGAAGTGCACAAAGTGCGGAGAAACAGTCACACCAAGGAAGGCTACAAAGATACATCGCTTGCCGAAAGTTTTGTGCTTCGCGCTGAAAAGGTTCGACTCTGTCAACGGAAATTCGCGAAAGAACAACATTCTCGTGAATTATCCTGACAACCTCGAGATATCGGATTTAACAGGAAAGCACGCATACGAACTCGCTGCTGTCATCGAGCACGGTGGAAGGATGGCGTCGGGACACTACACGGCGCATGCTAAGTTGCACGATGGAGTCTGGGCAGAGTTCAATGACTTGCAGGTGATGAGATGCTCGTCAAGCTTAGTTGCACACCACCAGAATGCTTACATACTGTTCTACACGAAGACATAAGAATGATTTTTTTGTGTTATTTTATTATTTTGTTTGTTATTTTGTTGTTTATTTTATTAGTTTTGTTATTGTCATGCGTTGTGGTTAACCAAATCATTTTCTCACATTATTTTAAATGTTTATAAACCATTTATATTATTATAAAAAAAAATCCAAATTTCTAAATTTAGAGTGATTTTTATAGGATGTTAGTTGCAGTATAATATAAAACTAGTTCAAATTCAACAACTTAAAAATATTTTCAATAGAATTAATCTTCTTAAAATAAAATAAGTCAATGATGCTGAAAGCATCAACAAGTTATAAATAATACAATTATATTTAATTCCTTCATCGTCTTCTTAAATGATATTTCAAATAATGTTTGAATTTTTGAGTATTATTATGAAGCGAAATTTGGCATTGTCCGTTTGTGTTTGGATTTTTTCGATCATCTTTGCATTTCGTACAAAATTTATGCCATTTACATTCTTCACAATCATCACTGCAAGGCAAGCACTCACCACTGAGATTTTGATATTGGCCTTTCTTACAATATTCAACTGGTTTAGTATTCGGAGTGCATTCATTATTTATAAGAATTGGGGCAGACGATTTACAGACCGAACATCGTCCATCATGATCACAAACGGCGCAATCCTTAGGGCATAAAACTTCAGTGTATATATTAACAAAGCCATCTCCATCATTACCAACTAATGCTCCATCAAAGATTTGAGAATGAGAAACAAGTTTTTTATTAACATAAGATTCTCCACTTGCTGCATTTTCTGATCGACTACTTCCACCAATACCACCAAAATACCCACCACCTCCACCTGCATACGGGATTACATAATTTTCTCCAGCTCCACCTTCAAAATTTTGCGTTGTTTTATCATGATTATAAAATTTTAATAGAGTTCTTCCGTCATTTATATAATTATACCCATATCCTCCTCCTGGGGCTCCATTTCTATCATAATAAGAACCTGATCCACCTGCGCAAACCAATACTAGAGTACCATTGATATAAAATCGGCTTGAACCACCTCCACTTCCAGCTTTGTTCACATAATCACTGAAACCTCTCTTTTCATATTGTCCACTTTTTCCTCCATCAGGCCAGCCTCCATTCGCATTAGATCCTGTTTTTCCTTGCTCGCCTACTATTGCTTCATAACCTATTTGGTAGTCAACTTTGATTTTAATGTATCCTGTTGAGCCAAGTCCACCTTTAGAATTATATTCTTGACCATATAGTGTACGTACATCTGAATCTCCACCTTTCCCACCAGCGCATTCAATAGTATAATAGCCTGCATCCAATACTCCAACTGCATCAGTTCCTGCTTTAAAAACATCATATTTTTGATAGCCACATAGTAGAAAAAGCAGCATGGTAATTTTTTGTTAAATTTTCAGTATTATTTCAAAAATATAATCATATATCATATAACCATCAAAATGCTATCTAAAATAATTTCATTACAAAATATTGAGAGACTTCTCAATATTCATGACACTTTTATCTCAAAATTCAATTGATTTTTTTATGAAAGTCAGTATCAACAATAAAGATATTTAACCAGCATTATAATCATGAATTTATTTGCGTTAAATATTTGTAATGATAATTGCCTCAAAAGTAAGGATATTATTTGACCAACCAACTTCAGGAAGCATCGGCTAACATATTAAACGTTGTTCTGCCATTTTTTTTTTTTTTTTTTTTTTTTGTGGTTTT
>MRSU01004577.1:0-13865 GCA_008369845.1 Trichomonas gallinae | reverse complement strand
CCATGGGCGTCGCTCTGACTGGCTGATATGAAGCACTTTTTCAAATTTTGTAAACCATTCAAACCTACCCCCTTAAATGAATGCGATGATAAATTCAAAACAATTGTTTACACATCATTGCCATACTTGGTCAAATGTGGAACACTTGAAATGCCGATGTATTTTCTCAAAATAAATGAAATTGATTTCAACACAATGAACGACGACCGTGAAACAGCTTTAATGGGGCTATAGCCTATAGGCTGTGACAGCATAGAACGAGCCAAACTCCTTCTTGCAATTGATGGAGTCGATGTGAACGCAAAATCTGCTGATGGCTTGACAGCCAACTACTTCTCTCAGTCAATGGAATTGATGTGAACGTACAAGATTCCAACGGCTTAACATTATTAAAGATTGCTTTAAAAGAAGGTCATTTAGATATTGTCAAACTCCTTCTCTCGGCCGATGGAATTGATATCAATGCAAAAGATAAAGATAACATGACAGCCTTATTGATTGCTACAGAAAATGATTATGCATATAGCGTCAAACGCATTCTCTCAACAAATGGGATTGATGTCAATGCACAAGATTCCAAAGACAGAACAGAACTAATGATTGCTTCAAGAAAAAAACAATATTGTCAAACACCGTCTCTCAACTCATGGAGTTGATGTCAACGCAATAAATGACAGAACCGTGACCGCCTAATTACTTGCCTCAATAAAAGATCATACAGATATTGTCAAATCCCTTCTCTCAGTCAATGGAATTAATGTCAACGCAAAAACTAGAGAAAACTGGACCCCTTTAATGTTTGCTTCATAATACTGTTATATAGATCGATATTTGAATTCCCTCTCTTCAAAATTTGGTAGTAGTAAAATTGCTGAGTATCTTCGCTCAATCAATGGAATTATATCAATTGATATAAATGCAGAAGATTTGAAAAGACGAAATCTGAATATCAGCTGATCTTTGAGCGATATTCTCGAGGATATGTTATTACCCTTTCTCTATTAAAATTTTATATATATATGAACTGCATTTCATTATTTTTCATCACTATGTTCACAAAAATTGAGCATTCTTCAACGAGAATTTGTATTTATATTACTCATATGTTGGATGTTGTCACATGTCTATTAATGATCCCTTATTTTGAAATTTATCAAATGGTTTATCAAATGTTCGTTTTTCCAAAAGTGACAAATCTCGTTATTACAAAATTATCAGTTTTCATAAAACGTGACAAATATTGAAGTAAAAAAAAAATACAAAACTATTCATTTTCTATGCGTGTTAAATCATGACGACAAAAAATTAAACATTTTACAAAAATTTAATAAACGATGAAGAAAACTTGTTAATTATGCTTTAGGAAAGCTTTTAATGACAAATAAAACAAAAAAATTGTGCAAAAGATTTATGTCACTTTTCATAAGGAAAAAATCTCTAAAGATATGCTTTCCGCTCGAGGGAGCACTGTTATGATACGAATAAAGCGCACTCTCGGGAGACCGTTTGTCATTTCCGCATCGCGAAACGACACCATTCTGTCGATAAAAGAAAGGATCACCGCGAAAACTGGATTATATCCGTATCAACAGAGACTTGTTTTCCGCGGGAAAGTTCTGATAGACGAAATATCTGTAGGCTTCTATACGTCAACAAGCAACCCAACCATGTATCTCGCGCCAATTAAAGAAGATCGTAGTGTTAATCGTAAACCTGAAATGAAGCTAGAACGACTTATATACTTGACAAATCTACTAACTAACATCACAGCAGAAAAATACTTCGACACGGTAACAGAAATGAAAGAACTTATCGAAGATCCAATTTTAATTGCTTACTCTCGCATCAACGACCTTGCCATGCATTCTATTTCCATGGCACAGGAAGCTTTAGAAACAATTGAACGTCCACCTTCTCACCAACTCGAAAATTATGTTGCTAAAACAACTGATTATGCCTTAAGTTTAGTCGAAGCAGCGCCGGATGGGCTGCGAATACTGCAGTCATTCATAGAAGACACGTCGAGCGAGGAAGAGCCTTACACGAATTCTCCAACTGTGACAAATTATCAGCCGAAAATCATGTCAAAGCCTCTGCCATATCTAAAAGGGTACAAAAACGTGCTTCAGACATCAGCGTATAGGACATTGCAGACCAGGAAAGAATCACAGTTTCTATTAAAAGACAGCAGCACGTCATATCTACACTATAATGACAACTCTGATACTGATGATATCCTAGAATTCGCGCCGCAGGAGGATTATGACCAAAGCTTGAGCCAGAAATTTGCCCCTCAGGTCGAAATCTTAAAAAACATGGGATTTAAAGATGAGCATTGTATCATTAAAGCCCTAGGTGAGACAAATGGTAATGTTCAAAAGGCTGCAAAGCTCCTTCAAAATAAGTTTTTCTCAAATTATTAATTTTTATTTGTTTGTATTTAATTAAAGATCTATAATTTAAAGCGCCCTCGAGTATTTACACTTCATTTTTTTCACAATTTCATTCTGTTCGATAGACAAATTTATTATTCAAAATTACAACTTTTTATATATAAATATGTGCATTTATTGATCTAAAAAGATGATATGCAAATGAAATGTTCTTCAAAATCAAGATTTAAGATTCGTAAAATAATTAATCTTTATTATATAAGAATTCGTTATATAATAGTGGCAGAAAATCGTTTTAAATAGATTAGAGCCTCTAAAATTGAAAACTAAAATTAATGAAATAATTAAGTTCTCTCTTATATATTTTCGCTATTTAATGATAATGGTTTGAATATAATATATATATATTTTGAATTACGTTAGAACCTCTAAAATCGAAATTTAAAAATCATGAAATAATTAATGCTTCTTATATAGGAATTCATTATGTTATCGAGGCAAGAAAAGTTTGAGATAGCTTAGAACCTTTGAAATTGAAATCAAATTTTATGAAAAAAATTTTTGTTAGGCAATGCATCATAAAAATCAATATTTAGCATGAAATATAGCCTAATTAGAATAAATCTCTAAAATTAAGCAAAATTTTCCATAAAATCTAGAAAAATAACGTGTAAAAGTGGAAAAAAAAATGCAAAATGTGATATCACCTGGTGTCACTGCTTTTCACTACAAATTTCACAAGCCAAAGAGCCAGCTCATGCTTTCTGCTACTCAGCCAGTCATAAAAACGCCCGGAAGTTTATCTGCTGAAGAAAGAATCTATAATTACACGGAATCATTCGATAAACTTATGCTGGAACTCAGCAGCTCGCAGTTCCACACAAGTTGCGAAAAGAATTTAGCGAAAATGTTTCGTGCACAAAAATGTGTGTTTTGGTACTTAAATGAACAAGAAAAAAACTTATATTCACCAACATACGATATACAGATGAGCATACAAACGAGTTTACCAGGCTTTGTCGTTCAAACAAAGTCTGTAATTAAAATTAGAAATCAGAATTCAATGCCAAATGGATATCAGAACGATACAAGGATCGCACCTAATGGATCACCGCAAACGTTCTTTCCTGTAGCATCAGAAGAGTCGATTTGCGGCGTAGTTCAGCTAGTTCGAGATCCAAATTCGTCAGGATACGAATATACAGAGAACGAAGCCATTGACTTCTGCATGAAGAAGTTTAACATATATTCTAATCTCATTTTCAAGAATATCTCGATTTACAAAAGAATTGTAAGTTTATTCGCCGTAAATAATAAAATTGATCCAACGATTCTATTACAGGAGCACTTTCAGTGCCAATTCGCTGATATTTATCAGTTCGACATGCTCAGGAAAAACGTCAGAGTCCTAGAACACGAAACTTGCACGATGAGACCAATTGAAGAGCAATTTGGCGGAATTATCGCATACAGCGCTAATCACAGAGTTAACGTAAATGAGCTAGATATAACGCAAAACAAAAGATATAGCAAAACACATGATATTGAATACCAAGGATCATTTTTATGCGTTCAGGAAGAAATTGTATCACATAAGATATGGGTTGTTGTTTTAAGGAACAAATCTAGTGGAGAATTTACGACAGCTGATGAAAATTTATTAATGGCAATATTGCCAATCGTTGTTAAGACAATTAAAGGATTCAGCGAAGCTAAGAAGACATCAAACTTGGATGCGAGACAATCTGATTTATATGGTCTCGTTACAAATATCGCAGAAATTCAAAAAACGATTATACCAATAGGAAGAAGGATAGAAGAGTCTTTGAAGCTCCTCATTGAAGCTGACTGCACAATATTTTTCTACTTTGATGAGAAATATGCAAGATTTTTATCAAAATTCCAACAAGAAAGGCCAATAGCTACAGACACCAAATTTGGCTTAGTGTCTTATATTTTCGCGAGAAGAGAGGTTGTTTATTACAAGAATCCATCAGAAAATGAGCATTATAACCCAAAAATTGATTCATTTCCAGGTTACGAAAACAAATGCACAATTGGTGTCACTGTCTGTGATACAAGGGGAAAGGCTATTGGCGTTATCATGGGAATTGGGAACCCAGCTGAGCAGTTTGACGAAGATGATAAAAAACTTATAGCTGCTTTTGCTATTTACAGCGGCATTACAATAGAAAACCAACTATATGAAGATGCCAGCTTGAAATTCGTCAAAATCGTTCAGGATACTGTTGCAAAACCAAATTCAGAGAATTTAGCAGCATTTGTCAATGGAATCATGGAATGCGCGCCAATTAGAAGGGTCACAATATATAATACTGCAAATACTGATGATTCTAGCGGATGTTTGAACAAATTGTATAATTTCGGCCTTCCTAGTCAAATTGGTGAAGGAACTTTAGCGGAAAATTGCTTAAAAACCAAACAGGAAACCATATACGATAAAGCTAAGCTCACAGAAAACGGTTTCATTGTTTTGAATTCGAATATCATCACCGCTAATCATTCAATCAGAGCTTTGTTTGGATTAAAGACACCACGTCCAAACAATTACGTTCCAACTGATGAAGTTCGAATAATCGTTCGTCCTTTGGTAGATAAAAATAATATGTGTGTAGGTGTCTTAGAAGTCGAATATCTTGGCAAAGAAGATGGTATTATTATTGGAATTACTGATGCTATCCAAGTTCTCGCGTTTAGACACCTAAAAAGCCTAATTCAACCTGCATCTCTTGTTTCAGATGATGTTGAAACGGCAAGCATGTCAATTATTGCTAGCCAAGACAAGCAGCATCTGTTTAGTCTCGATTTCAACGCATACATATTAACAGAAGCTGAAATTACACGAAATATTTTTGCATTAATCGAATCTTTTGGGTTAATCGGCAATTTATCAATTGATGCTATCGAAATGGGCGGTTTTCTCAACGATGTGATGACTCTTTCAGGCAAACACTGCTGTTTCGTCATGGATATCGTTCAAGGATTATCAATCATGATGAAACTCTCGAAATACGACACTTTAACCACGAAACATTCACTTCTTGCACTGTTTTACGCACTATTGTTCTATGAATTGAAACCAATAGACGTTCTAACGCTATTAACGAAATATCAAATCACTGGCTGCGTTGAAAAAAGCTCCAAAAGTTCGTTCATCATCTCCGTCATAAAGTTTAGGAAAGGAATTTCTATGATAAACTTCATGCCGTTGAGGCAGCACGCTTTGCAAATTCTAACTTCAGGAGAATTCGATCCAACAGAGTCCGAATCGCACAGGCTCATGTTATTCACTATCATTGGTGTTGCTGCTGTCTGTTTTTCGACTTGCAGACCCCAGTTTAACAAAAATATTTTCGAAGTTTTTTACCAAGAATACTGTAAGTTCACAGAGTCCATTGATGACCAGTCTACTGTCTTGAGCGCAGCTGTGTTGCCTTTATTCAGCATTTTAGCTAAGGCAGCCCCACCACTTGCGAGTCTTACGTCAAATGCTTTGAGCAACTCAAAGAGGATACATTAACATATTTGTTTTTGTTTGTTTTTATCATTATGAATAAAATTTTGTTTGTATTTTGTCATAAACACATATCTTTCTTTAGAATTTCAATCAAAAATTTATTATAAAATCGATAAGGCATATTTTTTGCTTTAAAAAATAAAATTGATTAAAATATTAAAGGGAAAATACATATTTATTCTAATTTTTATAAAAAATAAACATTTTTGCTAAAATTTAAAACTGTAAAATAGATTTACTTTAGGTCTACTTCATAAATATTTAAGAATTCTGCCATAAAATAGAGTTTTGAATGGTATAGAAATATTTCATCATTAAAATTGATATAAAATAAAACAATATAAACAATACTTTATTTATTATTGCGATTGACCGCATGTACAAACAAAATTAATGAAATTAAACCATATTTGGTATTTCTGTTAAAGATTCAATAGGCTTATCTATGCTGGCAAAACCATCTAAGCCAATTTTCTTAAGAAAGTAATTTAATTTGTTGAAATTCCTTCAATTATAACAATGCTGATTCATATTTCGTTTCTAGGTCTTTTATAGCCTTATCCTTGTCTTTGATAGATATTCTGATCGAAGATTTTGTTGAGAAATGTTGAATATGATTTTTAGCTGAGTTTTCTGCTGAAGCTATCATATTTATGCAATTTGACAGACATTTTATGATTTTTAAAGCTGAATTTCGGTTAAATTTATTATAATATGATTATTTTCATTATTTAAGTCTTTTTGCTCTAATTCTTGTTGTAGTTGACGAGAAATGAAAGCTGATGTGTGATAAAAGATGCTTTGTATATTGCTTAATACGTTCTGATAGTATAGAACCATTTTGAACGTATTTTTGAAATTCACTGACATTTGTTTGTGATTTTACCTATGATTTGGTTTCTTCATTTATGATTTTGTTGTTAATTTTTTCAATTTGAAAGCCAAAGGCTAATAATAGATTAATGTTAACGCATTCATATAATTCTAGGGGTGTGCTACGTAATGATATCGATTTTATTGATGGAATCACACTTTATCCATTAAGGTTTATTATTTGCAAATTATCAATGTTCAAGGAAGTAATATTCTGGAACTTATCGATATAGTGCAGCGAAGAAATACTAGTTTTTCTAATGTACAAGTTTTTAATCGCTAAATCTTCTATTTGGGCTTCTCCAAAACGAAATCAACTTCGTTATCATTAGAAAAGCTGATAACTTCATCGTTTTCAGTATAATCAATGCTTCTACTGCTTTCTAGAATGTTTTGAATCGATTTTTACAAATTTATGTAAAATTTTCTATCGGAGAAAAGTGACAAATTACTAGGAATTTTATCAGACTTTTAAACATATAAAAATAGCAACCAGACTGTCAGTGAAATTGTTCTCACCAAGAAAAATCACATATTTATTATTCTTACGTTTAAATTTGATTCACGCCTTGAAAATGTTATTGGTTTTGCATAGATACAACTTAACCTGTAGAATCTATTGACATAGTAGATAAGATATGTCATTTAGTTACTTAATTATAACAGTGTTGATATTTCCGTTGAAACAATATAATAATAACGGGTGTGTTAGAATAATAGAAATTTCTATATTTACTCTCTATATGATTTTTATGTACATTATATTGCATAAAAATGCGATGAATAGATGTGGATATTGAAAATTATTGTAGTTCTTTTTTTAAACTTTGTTAACAGATAGAAAACAAATATTTATATATAAATATACAGCAAAAACCGCATATAATGATGACGAAATTTCGAAATATTTCTTTTGTTCACTACATATCCATTATCTCTCAACGTACAGCATGCACACATAGAGGGATGACATTTATCTATTAGAAAAAGGATATCGCTCGAAATCTAATTTCACACAGTTTAATCTAATAATGAACGGACAATGAATCTATACTCTTCATAGTATAGTTTCATATTATTGGTGCTGTTGGATGAAATCGAACATATTAACCCCTCAATTCAAACTCTTTCCCTGTAACTTTGTATTGTTCATACAAAAGTGCTATCGAATTCAATAAATTTCATGTGCAAATATGCCTTGGATATTTTTAAAATGATTCCTTTTCATAATTAGCCTCAATATATTGAAAATAATAAATCATCCATGGTTAATGAAGAGGATCAATTATCAATAAAAAATAAACTTTAATCTAAATTTTCTCTGAATTGAATAAAAAGCAACAAAAATTGAAATAACATTTGGATCATCATTACTAATATTTTATATTTCATGAATGATAGAATTCATTAAAAAATTGAAAATAAATATTTTTTTCGAGTTAATATATCATCATGATTTATTGAATTACAGATATTATGAATTTAAATTAAGACCAAAAATTGCAACTGCAGAATCCTATCAAAAGTTATTTTTGAATAAAAAGCAAAAGTAACATGCTAAATATTAGGAATAATTATTCCAATTTTAAAGAAAAAATATACGTTATATAATAATTGAATTATTACGTTTTTTTTCTAAAAATCCGCAGATTGTCATACCATTCATACCATTAATTTATCCTACATGATCGATCAAATTTAAAATGGTTTGCACTTTATTTAATATTCACCGTGTATACTAGAATGAACTGTTCCGAAGAATTTTTAATTTGTATGAGTTTCTTCATTTTTTTATATGTGCCTGTGAAATTAGATGTCAAACCGCCCAACAGTATAGAAATGTTGTTCTGAGAGTGTTAATATATGCCTTAGACTATTATACGCCTGTTTTTCCATTTATAAAAATTTTTCTCGATTTTTTTTATTGCTGTAAAACCGTTTTTTTAAAAAATTTTTCCTTCGTTATGAGTCAGCCTCAGTCAAATCAAACTCGAAGCAGCTCTGCTCGTTTTTCAAGCTCTTCGCAGTCTGCTAAGTACGGAGGTTTAATTCAGCGCCCACTCACTAAGCGCCTGAAAACAGCGTTTTTCCATTATATCGCTTTCTTCGACAATTATCCAATAACAAATTCAGCTTTCCACACTGTAATCACAATCCTCAGACTTCTCCAGTTTATTGGACCCACCTTTATGCCTCAATCAACATTGTTATGGGGCGAAAAGAACGCAATTAAGACAACACTATCTATCTTTCAATGCTCTTTCTGGTACACACCATCATCGATAGACATTTTTTCAATTGGTTTCCCAATTCTCTTAGCATTTACAATATTTGAAATTCTTTATCTTTTCACCTTCGCCGGTTTGGCATGGCATTATGAGTCTACTGCTAAAACGAACAAGTACGTCGCGTACGTAATGAATGGTTTAGGACTTTCGGTGTTCTTCCTTATTGAGCCATTCCTGCAACACGTCGGTGTATCTGTAATTACTCTCATAGCAGATAAGCAGAAGAGTATGGATGTCAAAGTCATCGTAATAACCTGCATTGCTGAGATTACAATTCTCATCATGTTGGTTTTCTTGTCAACCTTTTTCATCCGCTCATTGAATTTCCATCCCGTTTCCTTGCTATCTCTTGAAGAGTATCCACAGAAGATGATGATGATCTATACATTATTAATTACAACTATATTATCCTGTGTCGTTTACTTGAACCGTATAGCTCAAATAGTTGGCCTTTGCCTCTGCGCAGTTTTATATGGACTCTCAATCTCCGTCATCTTCTTCAAAGGCACATTCGTTGATATCAACACCCAGAAATTCGTCCTTGCTCTTTCATTCTGGGGCATCTTCAACTGCATTGTCAACGTCATCTTCCTTGCATTGAATAAGGAAGCCGGACAGGTCGGATTTGCAATTTTGGTTCTTTTATGCGCATTGAGCTACATTATTTCCGTCATCATCGTGCAGAGGAAGATTGCAGCACACATGGCATTGCTCGACCAGTTCGAAATGGACCACGAAGTCTCAATCTTCAAGAGACCATCCAAGCTCGTCAACATAGCATTGACTGGCTTCTTGTATGTTCATCCAACATGCATAGACTTCTCCATTTTCAAGAGCGCTTGCGTCGAATGGGCAAACGATGGTGAGTTATGGTTCGTATTTGCCAAATTCTGCGCCATTTACACAGAAAACACACAGCTCTTGAGTATCATCTCGCAGTCAATCCAGATGAACCACATCAAGTCACAATTGGCCAAGTTTGCAGTTTCGCAGATCTCTGCAATCCAGAAAACACGTGAAGTCAACCTCACGCCAGACCTCAAGCAGAAGATCGAGAAGATTTCCAAGCTTATGAACAACTCAAAGCGTAAGATGCGTAACGTTTGGGATCTTATCCTTCAAGGCAACACAAAGGACCTTGAAACAAACATCAAATCTGTTTATGTCAGCGTTGGCAACCTCCAGAAGGAACTCGATCAGCTCCTTATGAAGTTCCCGAACAACAGATTCGTTGCTCGTCTTTACGCCCGTTATATGAACGAGATCGTTGCTGATCCAGCAGGCTTCAAGCAGTGGCACGACAACACACAGCTCCTTCAGCGCGGTATCAACGTCGTTCCAGATAATGTTCACGAATTAGGCCTCGCAGTCTTCGAAAACATCCCTAATAAGACAGTCACAGACATGGTCACCACGAAGACAATGCTTGAAACAGATATGTCCATTGAAGATTTCGCGGATGAAGATACGAAGGGCGGAACAAAGACTCTTATGTCAGATTTGATCGACTCTCACAAGGTTAAGGGCATTACACTCCTCAAGAAGCTCATTATCATCTCCACAATAATTGTAATTTTCATCCCAACTATTTGCATCATCGCCTGCTACAAGTACACCAACTCCAAGATTGTCCAGCCACTTGACTACCTCTATGGTATGGCTTACCTCAGACAACTCAACTTCATGCTCGCATCAATCTCAATTAAGTACCAACTCGTCCGTTTGGTCGATGACGATGGCAAACAAATATCAGATAACCCAAAGGTTGAAGATATTTCTTTCGCATCACTCGGCGGTAGCTCCGATTATGGTAATATGCTCAGATATCTTCTTAAGGAGGTTAATGAGGTTTCCACTAAACTCGATTCATTCAGAAAGGCTACTGATTTGAGTGATGCCATGGATGCTGCCAAGAAGATCATATTCTCGGATTCGATTCCGTTCTACTACTTCTACAGCATCACAAATAGCACATCGGAGCTTCAGTCTGCAGAAAAGATTGTTGCCTCCGTCGCAAACCAGCTTTCAAAGATCACAGATGATACCAAGAATGTTACAAGGGCTTCTCTTAACACAACTGATCTTTTAATCGGCTGGAACAACTATGTTGAGCCAGGCGCTAAAATTTCTGAAGCCTTAGACTACGTATTCACACATCTTTCAAATATCACAACAAAGTATCGTGATCTCTTCCTTTACATCATGATCGGCTACATTATTCTCGTCGTTGTCGTCATCTCTGCATGCATGTTCTATGGCCTTTCCGTTCTCAAGAAGAATAAGGTTCAATTATTCAGAGTTTTCACATACTTACCAAAGACAGTTATTTCTAATGTCTCCGCCTCCTTCTATTCCATCAAGAACAACAAGGATAAGACAACAACAAACACAAACACATCTTCATCAAACGAAAACGCTTCTTCCAAGCCAGAAGAAGCCATGCTTAAAGTCTTCACATCAATCGGTGAGTCTTCCTATGGCGTTGACACATCATACGTTTTCTTAATCTTCGTCGCTGCTCTTATCGTCTTCGGCTGCCTCGCCGGATACTACGGATGCGTCATGTACAGGACTCTTTGCTATGAGATGAGAATTTCATCTCCACATATCAACTACCTCCTCGGCGCTTCATCATACATGCACGGCATGTTTGCAACACTCATGAAGGTCGCCATGCATCAGGTGAACTGCACAGGTGTCGTCGCTAACCAGACAGAGTCACTCTTGAATGTCACAAAAGCAATCGACACAATGAACAAGTACTACCACTTGGCTAGATTCGGTGGTGAAGGTGATTTAGATTATCCATACGTCGGTATGGCCGCAGGCATCGACAAGTCATCCGCACAAATCAAGTGCAGACAGAACGAGAACATCACAAACGACTTCTTCTCAATCATCACATGCTTCGACTCCGACCAGCAGGTCTACCTTTTGCTCGCTCTCATCAGAATCATCGAGGTCAGAAAGGCAATTCCAATTGGCACTAAGCTTTCTTTCATCTGGAACTTAGGCCCAATCATTTTGTACGACACATTGTTCTATCCAATGGCCACATCCATCGTCGAGACGATCAAGGAGGACACAGGCAAGGCATTTTCTGATCTTTTGACAAAGTCCATCATCTTCCTTGTTCTTGTTGTTGTTGCTTTAGTCATCATTATCATCCAGATCAATTCTATGGAGAAACCTCTCATTTTCGCCCTCAAGCAGTTGCTTCACTGCCCAGAAGACGTCTGCCTCAAGATTCCTAAGATCATGTCCCTCCTCGCAGGCGACTACTCTAACGACAACGATGATTCTGCAGACAGAGATGAGGAGTTCTTCTCACATGTTGTCAACAAACTCACAGACATGATCTGCGTTTCTTCCGTCAGCGAAGGCACCATCATTTCCGTCAACAAGTCATTCGAGACAGCTTTCGGCATCACAGACTCCGCGACACTCATCGGCACACCACTCCACGACTTCTTCAACGAGAGTAGATTCACAGGCGACATCGGCAGCTTGTTCTCCAAGAACCAGGCCAAAGTTCAGTACAAGCAGGGTGACCAGACAATCCACCTCTTGTTCACATCAGTCAACATCGGTGGCGAGACAATCATCGAAGGCAGAGATATCTCCATGCAGGTCAGACACGAGACTTTGATTTCAGATGAGAAGAAGCGCTCTGATATCATGCTCGCATCCATCCTTCCAGCTTCTCTCGTTCCAAGAGTGCAGGCCGGTGAATCCAACATCTCATTCGCCGTCAAGTCAGTCACAGTTTCATTCATCGATATCGTTTCATTCACACCATGGTGTGGCTCACATGAAGCACAGTACGTCATGAAGATGCTCAACCTCATCTTCAAGGAGTTCGACCAGATCGTCAACTCACTCCCGACAATGACACGCTGCAAGTGCATCGGTGACTGCTACATGTCAGCCGGTGGTATCTTCGATGAAGTCAACCAGCCATCAGTCCACGCCCGCGAAGTCGTCGAGTTCGGCAGACAGGCCATCAAGAAGATCGTCGAGATCGACCAGCAGCACAACGAGAAGCTCCAGATCAGAGTTGGTGTCAACACTGGTGGCCCAATCGTTGCTGGTATCTTAGGTACTGATAAGCCGACATTCGAAATCCTCGGCCCAGCCATCAACATGGCACAACAGATGGAGCACAACGGTGTTCCAATGCATGTCCACCTTTCTCGTGCTGTCTATGAGTTGATCTACGGTGACAAGTTCGAGATCAAGGAGCGTGGTGAAATCGAAACTAACCACGGTAAGATGTTTACATACCTTGTTTCCCCATGAAGTTAACCTCTTTCTTTCTATTTTTTTGATATTTGATTAAAGATCATTTTTTATATATTTTTCAAACCATAATTAGTTTTTTTATATCAAATAGAGACCGATATTAATTATATTATTTTTCCTTTTATAAATTTTTCAAAAAAAGAATATGAAAAATAAAGACTTATATTCGCACTTATGATGATATTATAGTAGAATTGCATTATCTCAGTTTTTTTTTGTTTTGAGTAATTTCAATGCATGTTATAGAGATATTTGTTAGTTTCTTTATTATTATATGGATAACTTTTATATGTAATAGTTTATAAGAGTTTTATCAGAAAATGATGGTGACATCTATATATGAAGACGATTTATTATTAATAATATTACTCGGCATTTGTTTCGATCTTTCTGATGACACGTGCTGGGTTTCCAACGGCAACTGAGTTAGCTGGGATGTCTTTGACGACAACAGAACCGGCACCAATGACG
>MRSU01004562.1:0-19259 GCA_008369845.1 Trichomonas gallinae | reverse complement strand
TTTTAAAAAGATACATATTTCTCTGTATAAATCATTTGAAAATTCAATGGGAATATCCCTATGGTCTGCGGTCCATATATGCGAAGAATGGATCCAAAATTCAGATTTTCAAACCTCCGAGGTACCTTTGTTTCTCCAAATCATTTCAAATAAAAAACATAATTACAGCATAATTTAAGTTACAGACTAATAGAAAAATACAATTATATTAGAAATTAATGACTTAAAGAAGCAAATATTGGCTCAAACGCAAATTTTAGATATGAAAAATGACTAATCATGGTCTTTAGTTATCTTGTTATTGGTGTAGATGTTTTATTGAATGTTAAAGGTTCGTTGAGAATCATTGGAAGTCTTTTTGATTCAAAATTTTGATTCATCATTTTATATTTACAAAAAGAAAAAACAGAATTGTAAATAACTACCAAAAACATCAGTCAACGGTATAATTCAATTTAGATCTGAAGTTTTTCATTCCATATGTATAATAAAATTTGAATCTTTGGCTCAACTCCTAATAGCTACAGTAGGACCTTTCAAACCATTTTCAGTTGGACTCGTCTCGGTAAATTTTTATTTTTGATAATATAATTGGATTTTGAGCATAAAATACTTTAAAAAATTACATCTATAGCTTAGTAGGTGAATAGTATTAGAATAGAATGTGTTTAAAAAAGATATGGATGAAAAGTGTGAATTAACTCTTGATTCTGGCGAGCAATTTGTATCAGCCAATGAGTCAGAAGAGAGTTATTTCACACTTACTGATGATGAGCATAAGATTGTCATTGATTTCTACTTCGAATTCGATTCTGGAAAATTAAGTATCAGATACGAATATGATACAGGCGAAATGACACCGGATTTTGATATAACTATCGAAATCAAGAATCATTACGATGCAAATAATCCATTAAGAAGGAATTTTAAGAAAAATTTTAAACATATTCGAGGAGATTCATTCGATTTTCCAGCAAAAATATCAGAATCAAAAGGATATATCAAAAATGGAATCATTACTCTCAAAATTCGACTTAAATTAATTGATAATGTTACAATAAGATCTCAGCCAAGCTCAACAGTCGTCAGTCGTTTAAATTCACCTACAATACAGAAACAAGAACCGAATAATGAGCCAAATTTAGCCGAATTACAGCAAAATATTCCACTTTTAAAACTAGACATTCCGAAAGATCCAGAAAATACGCAAACTCACAAGCCAGTATTACTAAAAATGGAGAGTGAATCAGACTCTGATGTTGTAGAGTTAGAATTTACGCAATCAAAATCTAATCCGAAAAAAGAACAACAATTTTTTACATCAGAAACAGACAGTGTCGAAGAGATTATCTCTGTTACAGATTCCTCAGTTGATCAAAGGATTGCCCCTTTTTCTGGCTTAGTTAACCAAGGCTCAACATGTTACATAAATGTTTGGCTTCAGGTATTATATCATATCCCTATGTTTCGTTCTTTCGTTTTTAAGAATCACGAAGACACACAATGTAGACTTTTTTTGTCGATTAGAAGACTATTTTACTTGATGACAATACATAACAATCAATCACAGTCAACTAAAGATCTCACAAAATCTTTTGGATGGGAATCAGATGATATATTAGTACAACACGACACGCACGAATTTTTTACGATTTTCATTGACACATTACCAAAATCAGTTCAAAATTGCGCGAAATATTTATTCAATGGTAAAACTAGGCAAATAATTTCAAGGAAAGATAATGATAATATTATTTTGAATGAAACTGAAGAAAGTTTTACAACAATAAGTTTGGATGTTTCACAGTCTGATACTTTAAAAAAAAGTCTCGAAAATTTTTCAAAAACACAAACATTATCTGGTGATGAACAGTATAAAACAATGAGCAACGAGAAAATAGATGTCAATGTTAAAACAAACATCGAAATATTTCCGAGAGTTCTAATAATACACTTAGCAAGATTTAAATTTGATGCGTCAAATATGACAATGTCAAAAATTAATTCACCTTTTCAATTTGATGATGATTTCACGATATCAAATCATGAGTATACTTTGTATGGTGTTATTGTCCACAGTGGGACACCAAATAGTGGACACTATTATACATATATAAGACCAGACCTTCAAAACAAAAATTCTGATTTTGTTTTATTTAATGATACAGATGTTAAATACGTCTCCAAAAGTGAGGCAATAGAAAATAATTTTGGAGGGAATAATTACTCAGCGTATATTCTTGTTTATATCATGAAAGAATTCATTAATGAATTGTTTTTCCCTGTTGATGTGAATGAAGCAAGCCAGTCTGTAACAGATGAAGTCATTGATATTAAAATCTACAGAGAGTCGAATCTGGAAAATGCTGCAAGAGCAGGCTGTATATCTTATTTGCTGGGTGATCCTTTAATGATTCATATAGGAATGAGCGCTAAAGTAGGCAGTATTCCTATAAAGGCAAACATTGAAAACAAAAATCTAAGATATTTTTGTTTAGAAAATGAAAATTATTTGAACAAAGAATTGGATGTAGATGATGTTGTTTCATCATTAGAAAATAGCAAAGGTGTTTTCATCATTGAAAGTGATCCAAATTCATCTATTTATCCGATTTTTATATATGATTATCACTACAAATGTCCACTTCGTTTGTTCAAAATTTGCAAACTATCCGACTATGAAATGAAAGTTTCTGAGTTTATATCTTCTTTGATAACAGTCGAGAAACCAGAAGAAGTGAATCTATCTGCATCAACGAGTAAATTATCATGTAGAACCTTGATTGCATCGCAAAAACTCAAAGATTGTTCATTGTTAAATGGAACAATATTGATTTTAAGCTCGAAAACGCAAAAATTTCCTTTGGATGAAAATCTCGAAAATAATTTCAGTGATGAAGACAAAAACAAGTTTGTTCCATACAAAGAATATCCTATTAAGTTTAATGGCTTTCTGTCGGTAATGAGAGAATCAGATTGTATCAGAATTGTGATTAATGATGTTGCAAAAGATATATGGTTGTCACCTGAATCGACTTTTGACAACTTTTACAATTGCATCATGAAATATTTCCCTAATGTTGAGATATCAAAGACGAAAACAAATCTTCTGTTTTACCAGAATAATTCGATGAATGCAATACAATGGAAATTCGAAGACAGAGTTCAAAAAGTTCTTCCGAAAGCAAAGTTTTACACGGTTTTTCCTGTCGATAATATATCTTTCGCGCTCACTGACAGAATATTTAGAGTTAAAGTCATCGTTGTTGATGGCCCGAATATTGAAAAATCTCATGACTTGCTTGTGAATTCTCATTTTACAACAGATGACCTGATCAAAGAATGTGCAATGAGAGGTATTATAACTGGCGCATATCAATATTCTATTATATACATGGAAGACAACACTCTTAGTTTCGCCACACATTCCATTCTTGTTGCAGGCCATATTAATCCATTCAGGCTCACAAGGATGTCGCAGAACTACGAAATAGTTACTGTTTTCAGCTTCATCCGAGATAGAGGCTCTTTGCGAGAGAATGACAAAGAAGTACCATTCGCTATCGAAATCAGGCCTAGTGATACGTTTTCTATGCTGAGAGGTCTGCTGAGTGAGAAATACAAATACGACTGCTCTGGATGCAGATTCTATAAATGCACGTTTGGATACATTGGAAACTTTGAGGTTACCCCAGTGAATGTCGAAGATTCTATTATGAGAGTTATCGATATTAAACGGGAAAGAGTTGGAATCGAGAAAACAGTTAATAACTCTTTAAAGCTGCAAGCTTTATGATATTATATTATTTTGTTTGTATAATAAAAATGTTTTTATTCTTAGCTCACAATTGTTAATTGAACGGCAAGTAATAAAACTTGCAAAAATGAAGTACGGCAAAAACAAGAAAATTGGACAACATTTACGGATAATGACATCAGAATATTAATCTCTGCTTTTCCATTGCCTTCCCATTGTCCAACACTTAAATAACCATCACTCATATAATATTCAGAAGTGAGGAGAAAACCGTTTGGTTTATGGGATGACGAAGTGAAAGTGTATCCAGAGCCACCAGCCCCAGAGAAGCCAGCACCTTCACCTGCATCTCCACCAAACCAGCCTCCCCCTCCACCAGCTCCAGGCCAACCACCATTACTTCTTGTATTCGAAGCACCAAATCCAAAACCAGGATCTGTTCTGGCATATCTATCAGACCCTTTTCCTGCGGCGGTTTGTGTTGAAGCAACATTAGCACAATATTGTATCCAATCATTGTTTACTGTGCCAATTCCTCCTTGCAAACCACCACCGTGGCCTCCTGGATTCTCATATTTTTCTGAATTTTGTCCTGTTGTGCCATATCCATGGCTGGACCCACCACCACCTCCTGCAACAATCAGGCGATGGTTGTAAGTCTTCCCAAGGATTCGGAGGTCGGTCGCACCACCTCCACCTGCTCCCCATCTTTGAGTTGAATCTGTTGTATAATGGCCATTTCCACCACCATTGTATCCGCCTGATTGTTCTCCATGTTTTGTTGTGGCAGTGCCTTGGCCACCAATATAAAGCCAAGCTTCGGTAGTTTTCGTGAAAAGAACTTTTCCTGAGGCAAATCCGCCTTTTCCTCCATTATTCGAGGAATAACACCCCCCTTGAGCACCGTAAACAAAAATTTGATAATATCCAGCGCTAAATACAATGTGGTATGGAGTGCAAGAAGAAATGGAAGAACATGGATAATTGAAGGTATAATTATGGTTGTTTTTGTTATCAACTCTCTCTGAACCAAGACTATTGTCCTCTAATGAATACTTTAATGACACAGGGAATCACTTTTCGTGCATCCATATTTATAAAATCATCAAAATGTCAACATCATTCAAACAAAATCAATTTCAATCATTATTTTTTGAGAACTACCCAACTAACGATGCTTTCAAATTGGTTTCATTACACATTATATCATACATTACCAACAGAATTATTAAAGATTGATATAATTATTCATTCTGAAAACAAATTAGAATTCCATTTTTGGCATTGTTTGTAAGAGGTTTATTGCAGGGGGTGAATCGAGTAAAATACATTAGTAAATATTTGACGTTTATTAAATGATAAACTTTATATTACTGTAGCATATGATTTCATTAAAAAAAAGAATAAAGAAATTTCGAAAATAAAATGAATAATTTAACATCTCATGCGTGCTGGTAAGTAGTTGATGGACTGGCAGAACTCAGTAACCTGCTTTGGAACTTCCGCGAGTACTTCAGATGGCAGGCGTGCGTAGTTTGCGCCAGAGAATTGCCTGAATGGAACAAACTGTACAATGTCTCTCTTTGCGTAAACACCGCGCGAGTTTCTGAGTCCCTTTCCATCATCACCATCTAAAGCGTCCATGGCATCGAAGTCAGCGTTTCCGACACCGACAATGATGATAGAAAGTGGGGCATCAGTAGCAGCGACAATGGCATCAGCTGTCTGCGGGAAGTCGTTGATGGCGCCGTCAGTGAGAATCAAGAGAATCGTGTATGTCCTAGAATCAGAGAATGACGCGCGTGCGAGTGCTGCTGCGTTGTTGATGATTGGAGCGAAGAATGTAGGTCCAGAAAGAGCGACATACTGCAGGGCATTGCGGTAAACGCCCAAGATGCCTGTCAAGCCTTGAACACATGGGTTCTGTGGGTTGAATGTCAGCGGGAAGCAGTGGTCAACTGGTCCGTTGTTAACACAACCGCCAAAGCCGAAAACTGGGAACTGCTGATCTGTGTCGTACGGGCAGACGATCTCACCGATGGATGAGATACAGCACTCGTACTGATTCATCTGCTGTTGATTCAAATAATGTAAAGAATTTGGATATTGTGGATTTCCGTTGGATCCTGTAAAATCGATAGCTGTAACAAGGTTCAACTGGAGTCCATCCTGCAAGTAATCAACGAATGAAGCTTCTTTCTTAACATTGATTGATTTGAATCTAAGCGTTCCTGTCTTCTTGTTCTTCTTATTGAAAACATCGATCGGCTGGCCAGTCTTCTCGATGAGCTGGTTAACTGTAAACTGTACAGAGCCAATTAATTCGTCTGGTTTAGAAACATGATTATCCATCAAAGAAACAACAACGGGAACATCGCGATTTCCATTGCACAATGCCTGTAATGGGACTTTGAAGACCCTCCAGCTGCATTGGTAGCATTTTGGAACGACTTCTGAGCGATAAACTGGAATTGTAACGCCAGCTTCCGATAGTTTTGACAGCATTATGAACGGCTGGTTCTTAGAAAATGTCCTCATCTTCTTCATCTTGTAAGCTTCGAGGGAAACTTCGATTACATCGTTGCATTGTTTAACTTGTTCGGCAACAATGTACATCTTGCACGCGGATTTGCTTGTAGTGATCTTGAATTCTTGTTTACGCTCGAGGTTTGAGACCATCGTTTGAACATCAGTGTCAACATAACCGATTAAATCATGTGACTTTAATGCAGCCTTTTCGGAGTCAGCATCGTAGACAGAAAATCTCAATGGTTGGCGGGTTTCGAAAATATAAGCTGCTTGTAACGTTTTAACGAAAGCTGGATTTGGATTATTCCAAATAACTTCTGTTCTGTCAATTTCGACCCATTGTCCGTTATTTAATATTTGCATAACAATCATTGGATCTGATGGAGAGCCGATATCCATTCTTGGTAAATCGCTGCATGAAATGTGCATGTTGATGATCAACTGGTTAGCGTTCAACTGGATGACTCCGCCAGTCTGGATCGCGGCGCCGTCTTTATTGAGGCGTCCCTGGTTTTTTCCGCTCACTGGCTGGGTATAATATGCAATAGACATTTGTTAAAAAATAAATTCTGATGTTTACACCGTTTAAATATCGTCCTTAAAATTTTAGCATCCATTTTGAGTCATTGTTCATATTTTTACAAAAAAATTTCATCGAAAACCGTTGCTTTTTTTGGATCTGATGAGAAAATCAGCGACATGAACATGTGATAATGACATGAATTTTGTATTACTTGTTCCTTATTTATAGCAGCATGTCATGATGCTAGAAACAATGGTTATCGCATTGAAGAACTTCATTTGTCAAATAGTATGTATTTACATGGCAAAAATATTTGTCTGCTATTTGTCAAAAAATGTCAAAAAAGATTCTTTACATGGCAAAAGCTTATGGAATGTGAAGTGTCATAATATTTACTTGTCAAAAATCATATTTTATAATTCATACGATTATTTTCAATTCAAATTTCATTGCAATTTAAAGTGAAAATAATCATAAGCCTCATAATTCGCACATTTTGGCGAGTTTACGCGCCCGTAAAAACTATATAATTTAATAAGGAACTCCTTCAATGTGCAACACTGGTTAATTGTAAAAGGTTATTAATTGCAAAAATTAAATTGACAAATGTATCACAGTATATATATAAAGCAATAACACACCGGAAAAACAAATTAAAAATTTCATGTTATATAATTAAACAAATAAAAAGCTTTGATGATGAAGTAAAAATATATTTAATTACCGTGATTAAAAATTCGAATTTTGATTTTATAATATTTTCAATTATCTGAGACGAGCTGGAAGATAGTTGATGCTCATGCAGAACTGCTGTACCTGCTTTGGAACTTCTGCAAGAACCTCGCCTGGGAGCTTAACCCAGTTTGGACCAGCATACTTCTTGAATGGAACAAATTGGACGATATCACGTTTGGCGTAGTTTCCATATTGGTTGCGAAGGCCCTTTCCATCATCGCCATCCAAAGCATCCATAGCGCTGAAGTCAGCATTGCCGACACCGACGATGATAATGGAGAGCGGAGCATCAGAGGCTGCAACAATAGCGTTGGCTGTTTGCTGGAAGTCGTTGATTGCACCATCTGTAAGGATCAAAAGAATTGTATAAGTTTTAGATTGCGCAAATGATGCACGGGCGAGTCCAGCAGCGTTATTGATGATAGGAGCGAAGTGCGTTGGACCAGAAAGGCCAACATACTGCAAAGCATTGCGATAAACTCCCAAAATGCCTGTTAAGCCTTGTACGCATGGATTCTGCGGGTTAAATGTCAATGGGAAGCAGTGGTCGACTGGTCCGCGGTTAATAGAACCGCCGAAACCGAAAACTGGGAACATCTGATCTGTGTCGTACGGGCAAACGATCTCACCGATAGCGGAAATGCATGTTTCATACTGATTCATCTGCTGCTGGGATAAGTAGTGAAGTGAAGCTGGGCTTGTTGGCGGTCCGTTTGATCCTGTGAAGTCGATGGCAGTTACAAGGTTCAGCTGGAGGCCATCCTGTAAGTAGTCAACGAATGTAGCGAATTTCTTGACAGCGAATGAAAGGCACTTAACATATCCAGTGACTTTTCCTTTCTTCTTGACTTCGATCGGCTGGTTGATCTTTTGGAGTAACTCGTTGATTGTGACTTGAACAGAGCCGATTTCTTCGTCTGGCTTTGACTCGTGATTATCCATCAAAGATAAGATGATAGGAACATCACGATTTCCGCCGCATAATGATTGTACAGGGATAGAGAAGTTCTTCCATGTGCACTGATAGCACTTTGGAACGACTTCGGAGCGATAAACTGGAATATTAACGTTAGCTTCGGAAACCTTTGAAATCATGAGGAAAGGCTGGTTCTTTGAGAATGTTCTCATCTTCTTCATCTTGTAGGCCTGGACGTAGAAGTCGCAAATTTCGTTGCACTGCTTGACTTGTTCAGCGACGATTGTCATTGCTCCGGATGAAGAACGGCCGGAAATGAGCTTAAACTCCTTCTTCTGCTCGAGGCTGGAGACTAATGTCTGGACATCTGTCTCAACATATCCGATCATGTCGTGCTTCTTCAAGGCAGCCTTGTCGGAGTCGGCATCGTAAGCGGAAAATCTCAATGGTTGGCGTGTCTCGAAAACATAGGCCGCTTGAAGTGTTTTAACGAATTGTGGATTTGGATTGTTCCAAATAACTTCTGTTCTGTCAACTTCAATCCACTGTCCGTTAGCCATAGCCTCCATAACGACCATTGGGTCTGATGGAGAGCCGACATCGAGCCTTGGTAAGTTCGAGCATGAAATGTGAATGTTAATGATAAACTGGTTAGCGCTAACATCAGTGACACCTGCGTTTCCGACGGCAGCGCGGTCCTTGTTCAACTTGCCTTTGTTGGCACCGGGAACTGGAGGGGTATAATATGCGATCGACATATTTTATTATGAAAAAATTTATAAAAAAAAACTAGAAAGTATGCTTATATGTAAATATGCATAAATACGAATTAAAAAGTAAACAGAAACCGTTGCAGTTTATTTGTCAGATTTCTCTCAAATTGCAACAATTTTTAATTTACATGACAAAAAAGTGATAGTTCATTACGGCAAAATTTGTTGTATGTAATACAGCAATAAAAATCGAAATATTAAGTGTGCATTCCATATTGAGTTCTATTTCTCAATGAGATTTATCTTAACTATGCTAGTTTCAAGAAATTGAGATATTAATTAGATAAAATAAGCGATAACATATATATTAGATGCATGAAAACCATATATTTCTGGTTAATAATATTACACTAGAATATTCTAATCAATACTATGACAAATTTAATTTGAAAAAAAATTTATTTAGTGACACGATGGCTTTGATCAGGGCATACGCCACCATCCAGTCCTAAATGGAGGGATCGACACTCTATTTTTTTGGAGTCATATTATTACGAGAATCTTCTATGATAATCTTGTTGATGATGAGATATTTATTTTCATATTGTAAAACTCATTATAATTTATTATTTAGATTGACTAAAAACTCATGTGATTTTAGATTTTTCTGAGAACAACTAAAATGTGCCCATTTTTATATTATTTTTTTAATTTTGGTTTTTACAAAAATCGAGAAATAGGTAGTATTTGTGTAATAAAAGCGAAATCTCCAAAATAATGAAAATATTGGCAGGAAAAATTTTTTTTGTCAAAAAATTTTCTCGGGTTTGATTCACTTTCCTGACCTTGAGAAAGAGTTTCTCATTGACGAGAAGCAACTTAATTTAGACAAATTTAAGGACTTGACTCCTATTACTGTCGAACCATTTGCGCCTAAATCTGATTTTTCATCTCGAGATGACAATTCAGATTTAATGAAGTATTTTCGCGCTATAATTGAAGTACAGGAGTTCTCATATAGATCATTAGCGGTGTCATTTGCTGTTTTGCAAGAAGATCCGACTGATATTGTCGGATGGTGGCTTAGACAGAAAACAGCTACCGAATTACGAATTAGTACCAACTATGAATTACAGTTCTTTGCAAGAATGGCACCATTTTCATTTAAATCATATCAAATTTGGAATTATCGATTTTGGCTGCAGCAACGTGCAGATGCGCCCGAATTAAATTTCGACGACATAAAAATTATCATTGCATCAGATGAAAGGAACTTTCACGCTTGGTCATGCATTTCAAAAATTTCAAATTACGTCAATAATTACAGCAAAGCATTCGATTTAACAACATATTTCATACAGAAAAACTACAAAAATTCCAGCGCCTGGACATTAAGGGCAGAATTGCTTGAACACGTAAAAAATGATTCTATTGTCGAACTCGAATTTGCAATGAACCAGTTTGGACAATATGGGGGTAATGAAGCAATTTGCAACTACATCAGATTTTTACTTCAAAAATATCCAGAACTTAATACAGATATATTAATAAAATTAGATAAAGTATTAGAGAAAAACCAATGCGATAAAAGTACATTATTCCTTTGTTACAACATAGCAAATAGAACTAATGATTTAAAGAAAAGAAACGAATATTTCAACAGACTTAAATTCCTTGATAATCGAAAAATAGTTGCATGGCAGAAGTTTATTACAACAAAGCTATAGTTTACTAGCTAATTTATATCTCAATTGTGTTTGATATTTGGTGACTTTTTTTATTGTTCAGTTTTCATTAATTCTTCTATCAAATATTTTAAAATGCTTAATCAGCATCCCAGCTGCGCTAACAAACAAACCTATATCCAGCAATTTTGAATGGTATATTATATCGTGATCATTAGATCTTTAATTTTAATATATAGAATGCTATATTTGCAAATTATTAGTTTTCAAAGAGTCACAGTTATTCAAATTATGTTCAATTTTCCTATTTCCATTTTCTAAAATTTATGTATGGTAGTTATAATAACTAACAATATTTACATGACATATATCATATATATATCTAATCATTCGAAAAATGCTATATATTATTGTTAAATTTTTCAGCAAGCAGAATTTTAAATGTATTGTACGATTTAATATGAGTAAATCTTATGTAGGAAACTGGATAAATACTTACATTTCAAAAAATTATGCAAAATCAAAAAATATGTGCAGTTTTGCTTTTTGCAACTGATAGATAAACTATTTTAGGTATTAATTTAATGTTTTTAATACTTTGAATTCTATTTCGAGAGAATTAACAACGATTTTAATTGATTGTGATTATTTTGCTTAATTGTCAATAGAAATTCTTAGATAGCTTGCGTACAGCCTATAACTTGAAGATGAGAGCCACACATAAAGAAACCAAAAATTGCAAAAAATGAATGAACGGTTTGGGTTAAAAAAATTGACATATATGAGTTTGAAATGTTACGCTGTAGATGCTATTCCTTATCAGCATAGAGGCTTTGATTTCCAAATTTCAATCCTCATTCTTTATATAATATTCGCAAATGAAATTCAAGTTGAACACGTTGCTAATAAAAAGAGTACCATATACAGAGGATGTATGCCGCACTCTTCGCATCCTTAAGTCGGTGATATGTTTTTGGTAAAAGTTAATTGTGCATTTTGAATAAATGATAGTTTAATCGCAAAAATCTTAAAGTCATCATCCACAAAATCGTACAAAGGATGGTTAGACATAGTTTAGACATTATTAATTGCTTCGTTACACGAAAAGTGCCAAAATCGATTTTTCCCTCATATTTAAAGCATAAACAAGCAATAGGATATAATTATAGCATGCGATTTTTCAATGCTGTAAACTAATGAAAAATAATTTGACAATTTCTATCCTATCGTTAGATTTTCACTTTTTTTTGCTTAAATATACGAAATGCTAAGCTATGATGAAGTTCTTGAGATGTTTGACCGTCGAGACATTGAGGTATACAATCGCAAGGGCAAAGTTCAAGGTTTCGCGGACGCTTTGAAGGTAGATCTCGAGAATGGTCTGTCAGAAGAAGAGAAGAACACAGGGTTTGCTAAGCGCATTGAGCAATACGGATACAACGTATTACCAGATCCACCGACAGAGTCGTGGTGCAAAATGTACATTGGCTGTTTCACGGATATTATGTTAATCATTCTTCTGTGCGCAGCTGTTGCTTCTCTGATTCTCGAAGGTGTCTTCAGCTATAAAGATGAAGGCTGGAAAGTTTTCATTGAACCAATCTCTATTTTCTTGGCTGTTTTGATTGTTTCTGTTGTTCAGACACAAGTTGACTATTCTCAGCAGCAGTCATTCTTGGAAATCAACAAACTCAAGAACAGCTACGAAGTGAACGTAATAAGAGCCGGCCACGAAGAGCAGATCTTGTCGACTGAAGTGATGATGGGTGATATCTTATCTTTGAAGTCAGGCAATGCTATAGCCGCAGACTGCTTGTACATAAGAGGCCAGGACTTGAAAGTTAACAACTCTGCTCAAACAGGTGAATCTGATGCAATTGCAGTTAATGATGATGCGCCATTCATGTATGGTGGAACAGCTGTTGAAACGGGTTTCGGACACGCTCTAGTTGTTGCTATTGGTCCACACACAAGATCTGGTGATATGATGATGAAGATTCAGGATTTGGAAGGCGAAAAGAAGGAAGAGAAGTCTCCTCTTGAAGCTAAGCTAGATCAAGTTGCCCTTATTCTTACTTACATTGGTGCTATCGGTGCTGCAATCACATTCGTTGTTCTTTTCATTTATTGGTGCATTGATATTGCCAAGAAGCCGAAGAACGAGAAGGCAAGCACATTGCCAGACTTAGTTCACAAGTTTATGGTAGCTGTTACGATTTTCATTTGCGCAGTTCCAGAAGGTCTTCCTTTGGCCGTCACAATCGCTCTAGGTTTCTCAATGAAGAAGATGATGAACGACCAGAACTTCGTAAGACACCTTTCTGCTTGCGAAACTATGGGTGGCGCCACATGCATCTGCTCAGATAAGACTGGCACGCTTACACAGAACAAAATGACTGTTGTCAGGTTCTACCAGATCGGTTCTGAGGCTCAGTCAGGCACAAATCCGGTTATTGAAAATAATGAAATTTCAGATATGTTCTGCAAAGCAGTTGCAATCAACTCCACGGCCTACAGGACGAAGACAATCGAGACAAAGAAGATCGGAAAGCATGATGAAACAATTGAGAAAATCCAATTCGTTGGTTCTTCCTCTGAATGCGCTCTATTGCAGCTCCTCGACCCATGGGGCAGGGATTACGAGCAAATCAGGAAGGATGCTAACGTTTTACATGTTCACGAATTTTCATCAGCGAGAAAGAAGATGACAACAATCGTCAAAGAAGGCGACGTTGTCCGTGCTTACATGAAAGGTGGCCCAGACTTCTGCCTTGGTCTTTGCACACATTTCATCGATGCAAAAGGTGAAAGATTGGAAATCACAGAACAAATCAAGGAGCAAATCCTTGAACAAGTTACAATATTTGCTAACGACTCACTTAGAACTATGCTTATCGCTTACAGAGATCTTGGAAATGAATTCTTGGAAGAATACAAGGACGCGACAACAGTTGAGCGCGATCTTACAATTTTGGCGATTGTTGGTATCCAGGATCCACTCCGTGAAGAAGTCAAGGACGCTGTTGCAAATTGCAGAACGGCAGGTGTCGTCGTTAGAATGGTCACAGGTGACTTTATTGCCACTGCTCGTGCAATTGCTAAAGAGTGCGGTATTTTAGATGAGTCTAAAGGTGAAACAGCCATGGAAGGACAAGAATTCGCCAAACTTGATAAGATTCAGATGCTCGAAAAGGTTCCATCGTTGAGAGTTATGGCCAGATCATCTCCTATGGATAAGCTTAAGTTAGTATCTTTCTTAATGGAAGCAGGTGAAGTTGTTGCTGTCACTGGTGATGGTTCTAACGACTCTCCAGCCCTTAAACAGGCTGATGTTGGCCTTTCTATGGGCAGATGCGGCACAGAACTCGCTAAAATGGCTTCTGATATTGTCATTTTGGATGATAATTTCAATTCAATCGTTTCTGCGCTTAAATGGGGCCGTTGTGTTTACGACAATGTCAAGGGCTTCCTTCAATTCCAGTTAACAGTCAACTTTTCAGCTATGATTGTCGCTTTTATTGGCGCAATTGCATTGCATCAGTCACCACTCGGCACAATTCAGCTTCTTTGGGTCAACCTCATCATGGACTCATTCGGTGCTCTCGCTTTAGCTACACGTGGACCATCAAACTCATTACTCAGGAGACAACCATATGGAAGATCTGATAAATTGCTGTCTAACATCTTGATAAGGAACATTGTTGGCCAGACAGTTTACCAAATCGTTGTTTTGCTGCTGATTCTTTTCGGTTGGGAGAAGATTTTCAAATTGAATTTCTCCAATGTCGATAAAACCAAAGATCAGCAGATGTCAGGTATCATATTCAACACATTCGTTTACATGCAGGTCTTCAATCTTCCTAATTCGAGAATTGCTGGTCAAGATACTCCTTTCTTTGAGGGTTTGTTCACTAATATCTACTTCGTATGCATTTTCTTGGGCATTGCTGTTTTCCAGGTTTTGATTATCGAACTTTTGGGCGATGTTTTCGATCATAAATGGGAACACGATGATCAGCGCGGCATCAGATGGGCTATTTCTCTTGGTTTTGGCTTGGGATCACTTGTTATTGGTGTAATTTTGAGATTGATTAAAATCCCAGATCACACCACTGAGAAACTCAACGCTTACAGGGCTATGCGTGCTGTCAAGATGCGGGATGTGTATTCGAGTATGTCGAAAGAAGATCAATTCAAGCGCCACATTGCTCCATCAGGGAGAATTATATTGGAAGGCGAAGAAGAGAACGCTTCTGATGAACAGCCTGAAGAAATGTCTGATTCTGGCAGTGGTGTATCTATCTCATCCCACAAACCAGATGATAAAGTTGAAGCATTATTATAAAACTATAAAATCCTTTCTAATTTACTAAACTTTAAGTAAATTCTATTTCTATTAAATGCATATTAATCATATTTTCATACTTTTGTTTTCTACCTTTCGTTTTGATATTTTTTGATATAAAAATATTGATTTTGATGATTTTAAATTATTGTAACATGATATAAAACCTCCATTATTTAATTCAATAGAAGTAAATTGGCAATTTTGTTATTCAATGATTTGATTGAGTTTAAATTTTGTTTTAATGTGATCAATGATTATATAATAGTAAATTAATGTCCAATGTGAAATATATGATAGATGTAGATTAGCTAGAAATGATGAGGATTAAGGGAAGCAGAATATGAACCTCGCGTATGTAAATTGACATATTTCATGTAAATATAATATTTGACATGTAAAATTGATTTTAGAATTTCGTCACTTTTTAATGTAAAAAAATTTGATCATAACAAAACTCAAAAATTTAATAAAAATAGAATATTTGAGTTATGTAGATACCAAAAACATAAATAAAATCAGTCAATCAAAAAGTTGTTATTTATCATGAAAGCGAATCCCAGAGCTTTGGAGTTGATCGATGAGCTCAAGGATGCATTATTTAGCGATAGAATATCAACATCTTTAAACAAGCTGAAAATGCTATACGAAAAACTAATTTCTAATAAAGATCCAGAACAATTTAAGAAAATTAATCAAAATTTGCTTAAAGAATTGAATAAATTCAATAGAATTACAGCAGGTATCAACACCGATATTCTTTTTACAGAAAGTTCTTATTCATTGAAAGAAATTTTATCGAATATTCAAAATGTAACAGATACATTAAGTTTACCGAAAAGTATACCTGCTGCACACTCTGAAGGGTACAACCAAGCTATTGTTATTATCAACGAGTTTGTTTCTCAAATGCAACAATTTTTGGAACAGAAAAATCTCGATCCAGATATCATAAACACAATAGAAACATTCGAAAATAACTATCATGGTAATTGTATCTTCACTTTAATGAAGACGAAAGCAGATAAATCAAATTTAAGTCATTTAAGTGTAAATGTTGGAGACTTTTGCACCAAGATTCGTAACATAATCGAATGCAAGTCCCATGATGCCGAAATAGCAGAACTTAATCAATTATTAAATTTCAACGACATCTCAATCACATTAGAAGAGCTTCAAGTCAGGCTCACTGAGATTTCTAACGATATATCAGATAAATCCAAAGAATATGATCAAGATGTTTCGGATTATTTGTTGAAAATCACTGATCAACTCGATAATCTAGCGACAATCAATATTATCCAGAAGCAAAAACAACTTGAAACAAGTGATGAGGGAGAGTATCAATCAATGAGCCGTAAAGAATTAATTCAAAATATAGAAGATTTAAAGAAGAAAGCATATAGCTTTCATGCAAATAGTTTTAATCCAAAGGACGAATTATATCCTGTTATTCCAGATCCAGGACCACTTTTCAAGCCAGTTTTATTAAAAGATTCGAAATCTAAGTCAAAATCACTGAAAGATCAGAAAGAAGCTCCTAAGAAGCCCACAGAAAGCAAATCGAAGACAGTCAAGGAAAGAAAGATTGAACCGATTTCAATTGTCAAGAAATCAAACTTAAAACCGCCAGGTTACCTATCGCGTCAGCCTAAAACGCCTAACACACCAGACATAACTGATACAAAGACAGAAACCGCTAAACCGAGACGTTCTTTATCTGCATCAAAGCCAACAATTCCTTCGCCTTCAAGAATACCAAAGAAGACTACTTCAAGGAGTGTGTCGCCCGTATTATCACCTACAAAAATATCTAGCTCGCCATCAAAATCATCCTTACGCTCATCGAAGATCGGTTCTCCAATATCACCAACGCGAAAGCCGGCAAAAAGCCTCCAGCAATTGGATGAAAAGCCACTGGCTAAAAAGACTGTTGGATCAAATGATATTAAAAAGTCTACACGTCCGAGGGCTAAAAGCATACCAAGCACTCCTACTGTCCTTTCCAAGAATAGATTCGCGAACTTAAAATCTGCTTATGCTCAAATACCGAAAAAGAAAAAGTCAGTAGAAAATTGATTCTTTTGTTGATTATTGTAAATACATAGTTGTTTATATTCTTTTTACGCAATTAAATCCTCACTCTTTTTTTAAATTAAAATTCATCACCTTATTTTTATAATTTAAGGTCAAGAGACCACACAAATAGGATTTTGTAGAATGCATGGAACCTATATCAAATGTCTGAACAAGTTAATTTTGATATTTTGAAAAAAACGATATATATATATTAAAAAATGGCGCAAAAGTGCTATGGTGGTATTCTAGTGATTGTTGGTACTGCAATTATGATAGTATCACGATAATTTTGCCCATGAAATTTCAATAAGGTTCCATCGATTTTTTAGAATAGAAAAAAGCATCTTTAATTCTTACCAAAGACAAGCTGCTGGATCCAATTCAAACTCCTGGAAGGGTGAGAATGGGTCCATATCAAATTCGGAAACAATATCATCCGTAATAACGGTACTAATATAAGCAGGGTCGCTTGGAACTGGTGCTGCAGGAGCAACAGGCTGCGGTGCAATTATATTAGGTATGAGCTTGCAAAACTGCCTGTAGTTTTCACGCTGCATCGCAAGAAATCGATTCTTGCAGGCTGTATTAGTGCGGCCAATGAAATACTGGGCAATTAATTTCCATTTCGTGCCAAGCTCATTTACTTTTCGAATCAATAAAAAGTCTTCTTCAGGAGTCCATGGTCCATTATTGACATTAGGAGAAAGATAGTACTCCCATCTTTCCTTCACCTGTCTTGGATTACGGTTAACGAAATTCAATGAGATTTGATACCAGTTATTTGGTCCGTTGAGGTTAACAAGCTTCTTAAGCTTAGCATCCTCTTCAGCTGTGAATTTCGCCTTGTGTGATTTTTTGGGCTCCTCCATACTCGTTGAAAATGACAATATTTTTTTTTTAAATTTTTTTGCCCACAATATTCTCTCAAAACAAATTCAAGCACTCTCAATTTCGACCACCCTCCTTTCAAATTATTCAATGCATCTCTTCAAATGAATAAAACGATCAATTTGAAATAAATATCGATCAATTAAAATTGCCAAATCTTGTTATATATTTGATGATTAACTGCAAATCTCTATTTTCATCATTTTATTTCGTATATTGGGATAAATAATCGTATGTTTTATATAAAATAGCTATGGATAATTTATTGATATATTTTATATTTTCATTCAAAATGAAATTTAAAAACTTGTCACTCTCAAAAATGTTTTCATTTCTTTCAATTTTTTTCTTCTTTTAATCTGCATGCCATATTTAGAGGTTAATTTTTGACCATAAATGGTTTTGACACGTTAATTCAAATATTGAAAAATCAATTTATCTAGATTTTCTTAGAATTCGGATTACAACATAGATGTAATAAACGTATTTGTCAATGATATTCTTTTTGCAACCAAAACAGTCGATGTCGTGACTCAAAAACAATTTTTGCCTTTCAAACTCATATTGAGAGCATTTTTAGTTTCACCATTAAACAGTGTATTATCATAATATACATGTTTATTACAAATTTTGTGGTCGATGCCTAATGGAAATTCAATGTGATTCAATTTTGACACCTACCAATCGGACTTTCATAGGAACTTTACCGAGAAACCTGCTAATTTTTTTACCCAACAGTTCACTATGGATCAAATTTATCGAAAACATTTTCGGATTCAATTTCGGAGACTGTTTTCGATGCTTTTTGCTCGAAATTTTGGCTGGAATCATCTTTAGCTTGAAATATACGATTTCCTGAATTGCAATCAAATATGCCCTTATCATTGCATAATAATCTTCTTAATGTTTCCGTTTTTCGATGGGAATTTTTAATAATCACCATGAGCAAATAAATGTTATCAAGTTTTGATATTATCACGAAGAAGATCCTTTGAGCTTCAGCAGATATTGGATTTTAGTCCTATTGACTCCGGTAGCCGGCTAACCCCCTCGAATTTCGGCTATCGGCCAAAATGGCTAAGGCCCAAA